>JAKDEW010000422.1:0-282763 GCA_021963965.1 Artemisiospiza belli | reverse complement strand
AAGCTTTGCTGCATGTGCCTGCACTTGCTGGCGTATGGCCTGCCTGCATTTTGATGGCTTTGACTTTGGGAAAGATTTTTTCTTGTTTTTTTTTTTTTGTTTAACTGTTCATGCCATGTCCCTAATATCTTGCCCCGTAAGTTGTGTCTTCCTCCTTGACTATTTCCCCTGATTTTGCAACATCTCTTAGCTTAATTTTTGCATCTTTGGTCCTTCGCACTGCACCTCATATAATCCCGGGCCATTTTCTTAGAGTCACTAGATTTCCCAAAATTCCTTTTTTTCTCTTCCAATTGCAATTCCTTTGATTGAGTCTCCGTTCCAGTGTGTTTGTAGGTCCTTCTTTTCTGTTTGGGCCTTCAGTGGGGATGAATTTTGGCAAGCTTTGCTGCATGTGCCTGGACTTGCTGGTGTATGGCCTGCCTGCATTTTGATGGCTTTGACTTTGGAAAAATTTTTTTTTTCGTTGTTTTGTGAAGTGTCCATGCCATGTCCCTCATATCTTGCCCCCTAAGTTGTGTCTTCCTCCTTGACTTTTTCCCCTGCTTTTGCAACATCTCTGAGCCTATTTTGTGCATCTTTTGGTCCTTTGCAATGCAGCTGATTTCCTCACAGCCTATTTTTTGAAGACATTAAAATTACTGATTTCTGCTTTTTTCAATTGCATTTCATTTGAACTTATCTCCTTTCCAGAGTGTTTGCAAGCCTTTCTTTTGGGATTCACAAGATTCCTTTTCCCTTCCCGAAAGGAAATTTCATTTCCTTTCGGGAATGGAAAAGGAATCTTGTGATTTCAATGGGGACGAATCGAAGAATCATTGGTGCATTTCCCTGCCCTTGATGGCATGCCATGCCTTTTGGTGGCTTTGACTTGGGGAAAGATTTTTTTCATTTTTTGGTTGATTTCTGAAGTGTCCATGCCATGTCCTCATATCTTGCCACCTAAGTTGTGTCTTCCTCCTTGACTTTTTCCCCTGCTTTTGCTACATCTGTGAGATTAGTTTTTGCATCTTTTGGTCCTTCGCACTGCACCTGATATTATCCCGGGCCATTTCCTTACAGTCACTAAATTTCCCAAATTTTCTTTTTTTCTCCTCCAATTACAATTCCTTTGATGGTGTCTCCGCTCCAGCCTGTTTGTAGGCCCTTATTTTCTGTTTTGGCCTTCAGTGGGGATCAGATTTGGCAAGCTTTGCTGCATGTGCCTGCACTTGCTGGCGTATGGCCTGCCTGCATTTTGAAGGCTTTGACTTTGGGAAAGATTTTTTCTTGTTTTTCTTTTTTCTTGTTTTAAATATTCATGCCATGTCCCTCATATCTTGCCCCCTAAGTTGTGTTTTCCTCCTTGACTTTTTCCGCTGCTTTTGAAATATCTGTGAGCTTTGTTTTGGCATCATTTAGTCCTTCGCACTGCACCTGACATAATCCCGGGCCATTTTCTTACAGTCACTAAATTTACCAAATTTACATTTTTACTTTTCCTAATGCAATATTTCCGATGCTGTCTCCATCCACCGCCCCTCACTTCCTGAAGCCCTGCCCCTCACACAGGGAACCCCAGCCATGACTGCCTAGTGCCCCGCACCGCACTGACTGGATCCCCACCCCTCACAGCCCGGAACCCCGCGCCTCACGAATGGAACCCCTTCCCTCACTCATTCAGCCCTGCCCATTCTACATGGAGCCCCCGCCCATCACTGGCTGGAGCCCTGCCCCTCACACATGGAGCCCCGCATTTGTAGGTCCTTCTTTTCGGTTTTGGCCTTCAGTGGGGATCAATTTTGGCAAGCTTTGCTGCATGTGTCTGCACTTGCTTGCGTATGACCTGCCTGCATTTTGATGGCTTTGACTTTAGGAAAGATTTTTTCTTGTTTTTTTTTTTTTGTTTAACTGTTCATGCCATGTCCCTCATATCTTGCCCCGTAAGTTGTGTCTTCCTCCTTGACTATTTCCCCTGATTTTGCAACATCTCTTAGCTTAATTTTTGCATCTTTTGGTCCTTCGCACTGCACCTCATATAATCCCGGGCCATTTTCTTAGAGTAACTAGATTTCCCAATTTTCCTTTTTTTCTCCTCCAATTGCAATTCCTTTGATGGAGTCTCCGTTCCAGTGTGTTTGTAGGTCCTTCTTTTCTGTTTGGGCCTTCAGTGGGGATGAATTTTGGCAAGCTTTGCTGCATGTGCCTGCACTTGCTGGCGTATGGCCTGCCTGCATTTTGAAGGCTTTGACTTTGGGAAAGATTTTTTCTTGTTTTTCTTTTTTCTTGTTTTAAATATTCATGCCATGTCCCTCATATCTTGCCCCCTAAGTTGTGTTTTCCTCCTTGACTTTTTCCGCTGCTTTTGAAATATCTGTGAGCTTTGTTTTGGCATCATTTAGTCCTTCGCACTGCACCTGACATAATCCCGGGCCATTTTCTTACAGTCACTAAAGTTACCAAATTTACATTTTTACTTTTCCTAATGCAATATTTCCGATGCTGTCTCCATCCACCGCCCCTCACTGCCTGAAGCCCTGCCCCTCACACAGGGAGCCCCAGCCATGACTGCCTAGTGCCCCGCCCCGCACTGACTGGATCCCCACCCCTGAAAGCCTGGAACCCCGCGCCTCACTCATGGGGCCTTGCCCTTCATAATTGGAGCCCCGCCCCTCAAAGATGGAGCCTTGCCCCTGACTGCATGGAGCCCTGCCCATCCCTCATGGATCCCCGCCCATCACTGGCTGGAGCCCTGCCCCACAAACATGGAGCCCTTTCCCTCACACATGGAGCCTTGCCCCTCTCTGGCTGGAGCCCTGCCACTAACACAAAGAGCCCCGGCCATCACTGCCCTGAGCCCCGCCCCTCACTGACTGGATCCCCAACCCTGAAAGCCTGGAACTCCAGCCTTCACTCATGGGGCCTTGCCCTTCATATTTGAAGCCCCGCCCCTCAAATATGGAGCCCTATCCCTCACTGCATGGAGCCCTGCCCACCCCACATGGAGACCCACCCATCACTGGCTGGAGCCCTGCCCCACACACATGGAGCCTTTTCCCTCACACATGGAGCCCTGCCCCTCTCTGGCTGCAGCCCTAACCCTAAACACATGGAGCCTCGGCAATCACTGCCTAGAGCCCCACCCCTCACTGACTGGATCCCCACCCCTCACAGCCCGGAACCCCGCCCCTCACGCATGGAACCCCTTCCCTCACTCATGGAGCCCTGCCCATCCCACATGGAGCCCCGCCCATCACTGGCTGGAGCCCTGCCCCACACACATGGAGCCGCTTCCGTCACACATAGAGCACCGCCCCTCACTGCCTGAAGCCCTGCCCCTCACACATGGAGCCCCGCGTTTGTAGGTCCTTCTTTTCGGTTTTGGCCTTCAGTGGGGATCAATTTTGGCAAGCTTTGCTGCATGTGTCTGCACTTGCTGGCGTATGGCCTGCCTGCATTTTGATGGCTTTGACTTTGGGAAAGATTTTTTCTTGTTTTTTTTTTTTTGTTTAATTGTTCATGCCATGTCCCTCATATCTTGCCCCCTAAGTTGTGTCTTCCTCCTTGACTATTTCCCCTGATTTTGCAACATCTCTTAGCTTAATTTTTGCATCTTTTGGTCCTTCGCACTGCACCTCATATAATCCCGGGCCATTTTCTTAGAGTAACTAGATTTCCCAAATTTCCTTTTTTTCTCCTCCAATTGCAATTCCTTTGATGGAGTCTCCGTTCCAGTGTGTTTGTAGGTCCTTCTTTTCTGTTTGGGCCTTCAGTGGGGATGAATTTTGGCAAGCTTTGCTGCATGTGCCTGCACTTGCTGGTGTATGGCCTTCCTGCATTTTGATGGCTTTGACTTGGAAAAAATTTTTTTTTTCGTTGTTTTGTGAAGTGTCCATGCCATGCCCCTCATATCTTGCCCCCTAAGTTGTGTCTTCCTCCTTGACTTTTTCCCCTGCTTTTGCAACATCTGTGAGCCTATTTTTTGCATGTTTTGGTCCTTTGCAATGCAGCTGATTTCCTCACAGCCTATTTTTTGAAGACATTAAAATTACTGATTTTCTGCTTTTTTCAATTGCATTTCATTTGAACGTATCTCCTTTCCAGAGTGTTTGTAAGCCTTTCTTTTGGGATTCACAAGATTCCTTTTCCCTTCCCGAAAGGAAATTTCATTTCCTTTCGGGAAGGGAAAAGGAATCTTGTGATTTCAATGGGGACGAATCGAAGAATCATTGGTGCATTTCCCTGCCCTTGATGGCATGCCATGCCTTTTGGTGGCTTTGACTTGGGGAGAGATTTTTTTCATTTTTTGGTTGATTTCTGAAGTGTCCATGCCATGTCCTCATATCTTGCCACCTAAGTTGTGTCTTCCTCCTTGACTTTTTCCCCTGCTTTTGCAACATCTGTGAGCTTAGTTTTTGCATATTTTGGTCCTTCGCACTGCACCTGATATTATCCCGGGCCATTTTCTTACAGTCACTAAATTTCCCAAATTTTCTTATTTTCTCCTCCAATTACAATTCCTTTGATGGTGTCTCCGCTCCAGCCTGTTTGTAGGCCCTTATTTTCTGTTTTGGCCTTCAGTGGGGATCAGATTTGGCAAGCTTTGCTGCATGTGCCTGCACTTGCTGGCGTATGGCCTGCCTGCATTTTGAAGGCTTTGACTTTGGGAATGATTTTTTCTTGTTTTTCTTTTTTCTTGTTTTAAATATTCATGCCATGTCCCTCATATCTTGCCCCCTAAGTTGTGTTTTTCTCCTTGACTTTTTCCGCTGCTTTTGAAATATCTGTGAGCTTTGTTTTGGCATCATTTAGTCCTTCGCACTGCACCTGACATAATCCCGGGCCATTTTCTTACAGTCACTAAATTTACCAAATTTACATTTTTACTTTTCCTAATGCAATATTTCCGATGCTGTCTCCATCCACCGCCCCTCACTGCCTGAAGCCCTGCCCCTCACACAGGGAGCCCCAGCCATGACTGCCTAGTGCCCCGCCCCGCACTGACTGGATCCCCACCCCTGAAAGCCTGGAACCCCGCGCCTCACTCATGGGACCTTGCCCTTCATAATTGGAGCCCCGCCCCTCAAAGATGGAGCCTTGTCCCTGACTGCATGGAGCCCTGCCCATCCCTCATGGATCCCCGCCCATCACTGGCTGGAGCCCTGCCCCACAAACATGGAGCCCTTTCCCTCATACATGGAGCCTTGCCCCTCTCTGGCTGGAGCCCTGCCACTAACACAAAGAGCCCCGGCCATCACTGCCCTGAGCCCCGCCCCTCACTGACTGGATCCCCACCCCTGAAAGCCTGGAACCCCGGCCTTCACTCATGGGGCCTTGCCCTTCATATTTGAAGCCCCGCCCCTCAAATATGGAGCCCTATCCCTCACTGCATGGAGCCCTGCCCATCCCACATGGAGCCCCGCCCATCACTGGCTGGAGCCCCGCCCCACACACATGGAGCCTTTTCCCTCACACATGGAGCCCTGCCCCTCTCTGGCTGCAGCCCTAACCCTAACACATGGAGCCTCGGCAATCACTGCCTAGAGCCCCACCCCTCACTGACTGGATCCCCACCCCTCACAGCCCGGAACCCCGCCCCTCACGCATGGAACCCCTTCCCTCACTCATGGAGCCCTGCCCATCCCACATGGAGCCCCGCCCATTACTGGCTGGAGCCCTGCCCCACACACATGGAGCCGCTTCCGTCACACATAGAGCACCGCCCCTCACTGCCTGAAGCCCTGCCCCTCACACATGGAGCCCCGCGTTTGTAGGTCCTTCTTTTCGGTTTTGGCCTTCAGTGGGGATCAATTTTGGCAAGCTTTGCTGCATGTGCCTGCACTTGCTGGCGTATGGCCTGCCTGCATTTTGATGGCTTTGACTTTGGGAAAGATTTTTTTCTTGTTTTTTTTTTTTTGTTTAACTGTTCATGCCATGTCCCTAATATCTTGCCCCGTAAGTTGTGTCTTCCTCCTTGACTATTTCCCCTGATTTTGCAACATCTCTTAGCTTAATTTTTGCATCTTTTGGTCCTTCGCACTGCACCTCATATAATCCCGGGCCATTTTCTTAGAGTCACTAGATTTCCCAAAATTCCTTTTTTTCTCTTCCAATTGCAATTCCTTTGATTGAGTCTCCGTTCCAGTGTGTTTGTAGGTCCTTCTTTTCTGTTTGGGCCTTCAGTGGGGATGAATTTTGGCAAGCTTTGCTGCATGTGCCTGGACTTGCTGGTGTATGGCCTGCCTGCATTTTGATGGCTTTGACTTTGGAAAAATTTTTTTTTTCGTTGTTTTGTGAAGTGTCCATGCCATGTCCCTCATATCTTGCCCCCTAAGTTGTGTCTTCCTCCTTGACTTTTTCCCCTGCTTTTGCACCATCTCTGAGCCTATTTTTTGCATCTTTTGGTCCTTTGCAATGCAGCTGATTTCCTCACAGCCTATTTTTTGAAGACATTAAAATTACTGATTTCTGCTTTTTTCAATTGCATTTCATTTGAACTTATCTCCTTTCCAGAGTGTTTGCAAGCCTTTCTTTTGGGATTCACAAGATTCCTTTTCCCTTCCCGAAAGGAAATTTCATTTCCTTTCGGGAATGGAAAAGGAATCTTGTGATTTCAATGGGGACGAATCGAAGAATCATTGGTGCATTTCCCTGCCCTTGATGGCATGCCATGCCTTTTGGTGGCTTTGACTTGGGGAAAGATTTTTTTCATTTTTTGGTTGATTTCTGAAGTGTCCATGCCATGTCCTCATATCTTGCCACCTAAGTTGTGTCTTCCTCCTTGACTTTTTCCCCTGCTTTTGCTACATCTGTGAGATTAGTTTTTGCATCTTTTGGTCCTTCGCACTGCACCTGATATTATCCCGGGCCATTTCCTTACAGTCACTAAATTTCCCAAATTTTCTTTTTTTCTCCTCCAATTACAATTCCTTTGATGGAGTCTCCGCTCCAGCCTGTTTGTAGGCCCTTATTTTCTGTTTTGGCCTTCAGTGGGGATCAGATTTGGCAAGCTTTGCTGCATGTGCCTGCACTTGCTGGCGTATGGCCTGCCTGCATTTTGAAGGCTTTGACTTTGGGAAAGATTTTTTCTTGTTTTTCTTTTTTCTTGTTTTAAATATTCATGCCATGTCCCTCATATCTTGCCCCCTAAGTTGTGTTTTCCTCCTTGACTTTTTCCGCTGCTTTTGAAATATCTGTGAGCTTTGTTTTGGCATCATTTAGTCCTTCGCACTGCACCTGACATAATCCCGGGCCATTTTCTTACAGTCACTAAATTTACCAAATTTACATTTTTACTTTTCCTAATGCAATATTTCCGATGCTGTCTCCATCCACCGCCCCTCACTGCCTGAAGCCCTGCCCCTCACACAGGGAACCCCAGCCATGACTGCCTAGTGCCCCGCCCCGCACTGACTGGATCCCCACCCCTCACAGCCCGGAACCCCGCCCCTCACGAATGGAACCCCTTCCCTCACTCATTCAGCCCTGCCCATTCTACATGGAGCCCCGCCCATCACTAGCTGGAGCCCTGCCCCTCACACATGGATCCCCGCATTTGTAGGTCCTTATTTTCTGTTTTGGCCTTCAGTGGGGATCAGATTTGGCAAGATTTGCTGCATGTGCCTGCACTTGCTGGCGTATGGCCTGCCTGCATTTTGAAGGCTTTGACTTTGGGAATGATTTTTTCTTGTTTTTCTTTTTTCTTGTTTTAAATATTCATGCCATGTCCCTCATATCTTGCCCCCTAAGTTGTGTTTTTCTCCTTGACTTTTTCCGCTGCTTTTGAAATATCTGTGAGCTTTGTTTTGGCATCATTTAGTCCTTCGCACTGCACCTGACATAATCCCGGGCCATTTTCTTACACTCACTAAATTTACCAAATTTACATTTTTACTTTTCCTAATGCAATATTTCCGATGCTGTCTCCATCCACCGCCCCTCACTGCCTGAAGCCCTGCCCCTCACACAGGGAGCCCCAGCCATGACTGCCTAGTGCCCCGCCCCGCACTGACTGGATCCCCACCCCTGAAAGCCTGGAACCCCGCGCCTCACTCATGGGACCTTGCCCTTCATAATTGGAGCCCCGCCCCTCAAAGATGGAGCCTTGTCCCTGACTGCATGGAGCCCTGCCCATCCCTCATGGATCCCCGCCCATCACTGGCTGGAGCCCTGCCCCACAAACATGGAGCCCTTTCCCTCATACATGGAGCCTTGCCCCTCTCTGGCTGGAGCCCTGCCACTAACACAAAGAGCCCCGGCCATCACTGCCCTGAGCCCCGCCCCTCACTGACTGGATCCCCACCCCTGAAAGCCTGGAACCCCGGCCTTCACTCATGGGGCCTTGCCCTTCATATTTGAAGCCCCGCCCCTCAAATATGGAGCCCTATCCCTCACTGCATGGAGCCCTGCCCATCCCACATGGAGCCCCGCCCATCACTGGCTGGAGCCCCGCCCCACACACATGGAGCCTTTTCCCTCACACATGGAGCCCTGCCCCTCTCTGGCTGCAGCCCTAACCCTAACACATGGAGCCTCGGCAATCACTTCCTAGAGCCCCACCCCTCACAGCCCGGAACCCCCGCCCCTCACGCATGGAACCCCTTCCCTCACTCATGGAGCCCTGCCCATCCCCACATGGAGCCCCGCCCATCACTGGCTGGAGCCCTGCCCCACACACATGGAGCCGCTTCCGTCACACATAGAGCACCACCCCTCACTGCCTGAAGCCCTGCCCCTCACACATGGAGCCCCGCGTTTGTAGGTCCTTCTTTTCGGTTTTGGCCTTCAGTGGGGATCAATTTTGGCAAGCTTTGCTGCATGTGTCTGCACTTGCTGGCGTATGGCCTGCCTGCATTTTGATGGCTTTGACTTTGGGAAAGATTTTTTCTTGTTTTTTTTTTTTTGTTTAACTGTTCATGCCATGTCCCTCATATCTTGCCCCGTAAGTTGTGTCTTCCTCCTTGACTATTTCCCCTGATTTTGCAACATCTCTTAGCTTAATTTTTGCATCTTTTGGTCCTTCGCACTGCACCTCATATAATCCCGGGCCATTTTCTTAGAGTAACTAGATTTCCCAAATTTCCTTTTTTTCTCCTCCAATTGTAATTCCTTTGATGGAGTCTCCGTTCCAGTGTGTTTGTAGGTCCTTCTTTTCTGTTTGGGCCTTCAGTGGGGATGAATTTTGGCAAGCTTTGCTGCATCTGCCTGGACTTGCTGGTGTATGGCCTGCCTGCATTTTGATGGCTTTGACTTTGGAATACTTTTTTTTTTTTTTCGTTGTTTTGTGAAGTGTCCATGCCATGTCCCTCATATCTTGCCCCCTAAGTTGTGTCTTCCTCCTTGACTTTTTCCCCTGCTTTTGCAACATCTGTGAGCCTATTTTTTGCATGTTTTGGTCCTTTGCAATGCAGCTGATTTCCTCACAGCCTATTTTTTGAAGACATTAAAATTACTGATTTTCTGCTTTTTTCAATTGCATTTCATTTGAACTTTTCTCCTTTCCAGAGTGTTTGCAAGCCTTTCTTTTGGGATTCACAAGATTCCTTTTCCCTTCCCGAAAGGAAATTTCATTTCCTTTCGGGAAGGGAAAAGAAACCTTGTGATTTCAATGGGGACGACTCGAAGAATCATTGGTGCATTTCCCTGCCCTTGATGGCATGCCATGCCTTTTGGTGGCTTTGACTTGGGGAAAGATTTTTTTCATTTTTTGGTTGATTTCTGAAGTGTCCATGCCATGTCCTCATATATTGCCACCTAAGTTGTGTCTTCCTCCTTGACTTTTTCCGCTGCTTTTGAAATATCTGTGAGCTTTGTTTTGGCATCATTTAGTCCTTCGCACTGCACCTGACATAATCCCGGGCCATTTTCTTACAGTCACTAAATTTACCAAATTTACATTTTTACTTTTCCTAATGCAATATTTCCGATGCTGTCTCCATCCACCGCCCCTCACTGCCTGAAGCCCTGCCCCTCACACAGGGAGCCCCAGCCATGACTGCCTAGTGCCCCCGCCCCGCACTGACTGGATCCCCACCCCTGAAAGCCTGGAACCCCGCGCCTCACTCATGGGGCCTTGCCCTTCATAATTGGAGCCCCGCCCCTCAAATATGGAGCCTTGCCCCTGACTGCATGGAGCCCTGCCCATCCCTCATGGATCCCCGCCCATCACTGGCTGGAGCCCTGCCCCACAAACATGGAGCACTTTCCCTCACACATGGAGCCTTGCCCCTCTCTGGCTGGAGCCCTGCCACTAACACAAAGAGCCCCGGCCATCACTGCCCTGAGCCCCGCCCCTCACTGACTGGATCCCCACCCCTGAAAGCCTGGAACCCCGGCCTTCACTCATGGGGCCTTGCCCTTCATATTTGAAGACCCGCCCCTCAAATATGGAGCCCTATCCCTCACTGCATGGAGCCCTGCCCATCCCACATGGAGCCCCGCCCATCACTGGCTGGAGCCCTGACCCACACACATGGAGCCTTTTCCCTCACACATGGAGCCCTGCCCCTCTCTGGCTGCAGCCCTAACCCTAACACATGGAGCCTCGGCAATCACTGCCTAGAGCCCCACCCCTCACTGACTGGATCCCCACCCCTCACAGCCCGGAACCCCGCCCCTCACGCATGGAACCCCTTCCCTCACTCACGGAGCCCTGCCCATCCCACATGGAGCCCCGCCCATCACTGGCTGGAGCCCTGCCCCACACACATGGAGCCGCTTCCGTCACACATAGAGCACCGCCCCTCACTGCCTGAAGCCCTGCCCCTCACACATGGAGCCCCGCGTTTGTAGGTCCTTCTTTTCGGTTTTGGCCTTCAGTGGGGATCAATTTTGGCAAGCTTTGCTGCATGTGTCTGCACTTGCTGGCGTATGGCCTGCCTGCATTTTGATGGCTTTGACTTTGGGAAAGATTTTTTCTTGTTTTTTTTTTTTGTTTAACTGTTCATGCCATGTCCCTCATATCTTGCCCCGTAAGTTGTGTCTTCCTCCTTGACTATTTCCCCTGATTTTGCAACATCTCTTAGCTTAATTTTTGCATCTTTTGGTCCTTCGCACTGCACCTCATATAATCCCGGGCCATTTTCTTAGAGTAACTAGATTTCCCAAATTTCCTTTTTTTCTCCTCCAATTGCAATTCCTTTGATGGAGTCTCCATTCCAGTGTGTTTGTAGGTCCTTCCTTTCTGTTTAGGCCTTCAGTGGGGATGAATTTTGGCAAGCTTTGCTGCATGTGCCTGGACTTTCTGGTGTATGGCCTGCCTGCATTTTGATGGCTTTGACTTTGGAAAAATTTTTTTTTTCATTGTTTTTTGAAGTGTCCATGCCATGTCCCTCATATCTTGCCCCCTAAGTTGTGTCTTCCTCCTTGACTTTTTCCCCTGCTTTTGCAACATCTGTGAGCCTATTTTTGCATCTTTTGGTCCTTTGTAATGCAGCTGATTTCCTCTCAGCCTATTTTTTGAAGACATTAAAATTACTGATTTTCTGCTTTTTTCAATTGCATTTCATTTGAACTTATCTCCTTTCCAGAGTGTTTGCAAGCCTTTCTTTTGGGATTCACAAGATTCCTTTTCCCTTCCCGAAAGGAAATTTCATTTCCTTTCGGGAAGGGAAAAGATATCTTGTGATTTCAATGGGGACGAATCGAAGAATCATTGGTGCATTTCCCTGCACTTGATGGCATGCCATGCCTTTTGGTGGCTTTGACTTGGGGAAAGATTTTTTTCATTTTTTGGTTGATTTCTGAAGTGTCCATGCCATGTCCTCATATCTTGCCACCTAAGTTGTGTCTTCCTCCTTGACTTTTTCCCCTGCTTTTGCAACATCTGTGAGCTTAGTTTTTGCATCTTTTGGTCCTTCACACTGCACCTGATATTATCCCGGGCCATTTCCTTACAGTCACTAAATTTCCCAAATTTTCTTTTCTTCTCCTCCAATTACAATTCCTTTGATGGTGTCTCCGCTCCAGCCTGTTTGTAGGCCCTTATTTTCTGTTTTGGCCTTCAGTGGGGATCAGATTTGGCAAGCTTTGCTGCATGTGCCTGCACTTGCTGGCGTATGGCCTGCCTGCGTTTTGAAGGCTTTGACTTTGGGAACGATTTTTTCTTGTTTTTCTTTTTTCTTGTTTTAAATATTCATGCCATGTCCCTCATATCTTGCCCCCTAAGTTGTGTTTTCCTCCTTGACTTTTTCCGCTGCTTTTGAAATATCTGTGAGCTTTGTTTTGGCATCATTTAGTCCTTCGCACTTCACCTGACATAATCCGGGGCCATTTTCTTACAGTCACTAAATTTACCAAATTTACATTTTTACTTTTCCTAATGCAATATTTCCGATGCTGTCTCCATCCACCGCCCCTTACTGCCTGAAGCCCTGCCCCTCACACAGGGAGCCCCAGCCATGACTGCCTAGTGCCCCGCCCCGCACTGACTGGATCCCCACCCCTGAAAGCCTGGAACCCCGCGCCTCACTCATGGGGCCTTGCCCTTCATAATTGGAGCCCCGCCCCTCAAAGATGGAGCCTTGCCCCTGACTGCATGGAGCCCTGCCCATCCCTCATGGATCCCCACCCATCACTGGCTGGAGCCCTGCCCCACAAACATGGAGCCCTTTCCCTCACACATGGAGCCTTGCCCCTCTCTGGCTGGAGCCCTGCCACTAACACAAAGAGCCCAGGCCATCACTGCCCTGAGCCCCGCCCCTCACTGACTGGATCCCCACCCCTGAAAGCCTGGAACCCCGGCCTTCACTCATAAGGGCCTTGCCATCATATTTGAAGCCCCGCCCCTCAAATATGGAGCCCTATCGCTCACTGCATGGAGCCCTGCCCATCCCACATGGAGCCCCGCCCATCACTGGCTGGAGCCCTGCCCCACACACATGGAGCCGCTTCCATCACACATAGAGCACCGCCCCTCACTGCCTGAAGCCCTGCCCCTCACACATGGAGCCCCGCGTTTGTAGGTCCTTCTTTTCGGTTTTGGCCTTCAGTGGGGATCAATTTTGGCAAGCTTTGCTGCATGTGTCTGCACTTGCTGGCGTATGGCCTGCCTGCATTTTGATGGCTTTGACTTTGGGAAAGATTTTTTCTTGGTTTTTTTTTTCTTTAACTGTTCATGCCATGTCCCTCATATCTTGCCCCCTAAGTTGTGTCTTCCTCCTTGACTATTTCCCCTGATTTTGCAACATCTCTTAGCTTAATTTTTGCATGTTTTGGTCCTTCGCACTGCACCTCATATAATCCCGGGCCATTTTCTTAGAGTAACTAGATTTACCAAATTTCCTTTTTTTCTCCTCCAATTGTAATTCCTTTGATGGAGTCTCCGTTCCAGTGTGTTTGTAGGTCCTTCTTTTCTGTTTAGGCCTTCAGTGGGGATGAATTTTGGCAAGCTTTGCTGCATGTGCCTGCACTTTCTGGTGTATGGCCTGCCTGCATTTTGATGGCTTTGACTTTGGAAAAATTTTTTTTGTTGTTGTTTTTTAAAGTGTCCATGCCATGTCGCTCATATCTTGCTCCCTAAGTTGTGTCTTCCTCCTTGACTTTTTCCCCTGCTTTTGCAACATCTGTGAGCCTATTTTTTCATGTTTTGGTCCATTGCAATGCAGCTGATTTCCTCTCAGCCTATTTTTTGAAGACATTAAAATTACTGATTTTCTGCTTTTTTCAATTGCATTTCATTTGAACTTATCTCCTTTCCAGAGTGTTTGCAAGCCTTTCTTTTGGGATTCACAAGATTCCTTTTCCTTTCCCGAAAGGAAATTTCATTTCCTTTCGGGAAGGGAAAAGAAATCTTGTGATTTCAATGGGGACGAATCGAAGAATCATTGGTGCATTTCCCTGCACTTGATGGCATGCCATGCCTTTTGGTGGCTTTGACTTGGGGAAAGATTTTTTTCATTTTTTGGTTGATTTCTGAAGTGTCCATGCCATGTCCCTCATATCTTGCCCCCTAAGTTGTGTCTTCCTCCTTGACTATTTCCCCTGATTTTGCAACATCTCTTAGCTTAATTTTTGCATCTTTTGGTCCTTCGCACTGCACCTGATATTATCCCGGGCCATTTTCTTACAGTCACTAAATTTCCCAAAGTTTCTTTTTTTCTCCTCCAATTACAATTCCTTTGATGGTGTCTCCGCTCCAGCCTGTTTGTAGGCCCTTATTTTCTGTTTAGGCCTTCAGAGGGGATCAGATTTGGCAAGCTTTGCTGCATGTGCCTGCACTTGCTGGCGTATGGCCTGCCTGCGTTTTGAAGGCTTTGACTTTGGGAACGATTTTTTCTTGTTTTTCTTTTTTCTTGTTTTAAATATTCATGCCATGTCCCTCATATCTTGCCCCCTAAGTTGTGTTTTCCTCCTTGACTTTTTCCGCTGCTTTTGAAATATCTGTGAGCTTTGTTTTGGCATCATTTAGTCCTTCGCACTGCACCTGACATAATCCCAGGCATTTTCTTACAGTCACTAAATTTACCAAATTTACATTTTTACTTTTCCTAATGCAATATTTCCGATGCTGTCTCCATCCACCGCCCCTCACTGCCTGAAGCCCTGCCCCTCACACAGGGAGCCCCAGCCATGACTGCCTTGTGCCCCGCCCCGCACTGACTGGATCCCCACCCCTGAAAGCCTGGAACCCCGCGCCTCACTCATGGGGCCTTGCCCTTCATAATTGGAGCCCCGCCCCTCAAAGATGGAGCCTTGCCCCTGACTGCATGGAGCCCTGCCCATCCCTCATGGATCCCCGCCCATCACTGGCTGGAGCCCTGCCCCACAAACATGGAGCCCTTTCCCTCACACATGGAGCCTTGCCCCTCTCTGGCTGGAGCCCTGCCACTAACACAAAGAGCCCCGGCCATCACTGCCCTGAGCCCGGCCCCTCACTGACTGGATCCCCACCCCTGAAAGCCTGGAACCCCGGCCTTCACTCATGGGGCCTTGCCCTTCATATTTGAAGCCCCGCCCCTCAAATATGGAGCCCTATCCCTCACTGCATGGAGCCCTGCCCATCCCACATGGAGCCCCGCCCATCACTGGCTGGAGCCCTGCCCCACACACATGGAGCCTTTTCCCTCACACATGGAGCCCTGCCCCTCTCTGGCTGCAGCCCTAACCCTAACACATGGAGCCTCGGCAATCACTGCCTAGAGCCCCACCCCTCACTGACTGGATCCCCACCCCTCACAGCCTGGAACCCCGCCCCTCACGCATGGAACCCCTTCCCTCACTCATGGAGCCCTGCCCATCCCACATGGAGCCCCGCCCATCACTGGCTGGAGCCCTGCCCCACACACATGGAGCCGCTTCCGTCACACATAGAGCACCGCCCCTCAATGCCTGAAGCCCTGCCCCTCACACATGGAGCCCCGCGTTTGTAGGTCCTTCTTTTCGGTTTTGGCCTTCAGTGGGGATCAATTTTGGCAAGCTTTGCTGCATGTGTCTGCACTTGCTGGCGTATGGCCTGCCTGCATTTTGATGGCTTTGACTTTGGAAAAATTTTTTTTTTTCCTTGTTTTGTGAAGTGTCCATGCCATGTCCCTCATATCTTGCCCCCTAAGTTCTGTCTTGCTCCTTGACTTTTTCCCCTGCTTTTGCAACATCTGTGAGCTTAGTTTTGGCACCTTTTGGTCCTTTGCTCTGCACCTGATATAAACCCAGGCCATTTTCTTGGAGTCACTAAATTTCCCTAATTTTTTTTTTTTCTCCTTCTATTGCAAATCCTTTGATGTTTTCTCCATTCCTGCGTGTTTGTAGGTCCTTCTTTTCTGTTTTGGCCTTCAGTGGGGATCAATTTTGGCAAGCTTTGCTGCATGTGCCTGCCTTTGCTGGCGTATGGCCTCTCTGCATTTTGATGGCTTTGACTTTGGGAAAGATTTTTTTCTTTTTTTGGTTGTTTTCTGAAGTGTTCATGCCATGTCCCTCATATCTTGCCCCCTAAGTTGTGTCTTCCTCCTTGACTTTTTCCCCTGCTTTTGCAACATCTGTGAGCTTAGTTTTGGCATCTTTTGGTCCTTTGCACTGCACCTGATATAAACCCCATGCCATTTTCTTAGAGTCACTAAATTTCCAAAATTTTCTTTTTATCTTCTCCAATTGCAATTCCTTTGATGTTGACTCCTTTCCAGCGTGTTTGTAGGTCCTTCTTTTCTGTTTTGGCCTTCAGTGGGGATCAATTTTGGCAAGCTTTGCTGCATGTGCCTGCCCTTGGTGGCGTATGGCCTGCCTGCATTTTGATGGCTTTGACTTTGGGAAAGATTTTTTCTTTTTTTTTTATTATTATTTCAAGTATTCATGCCATGTCCCTCACATCTTGCCCCCTAAGTTGTGTCTTCCTCCTTGACTTTTTCCCCTGCTTTTGCAACATCTGTGAGCTTAGTTTTGGCATCTTTTGGTCCTTTGCACTGCACCTGATATAAACCCAGGCCATTTTCTTAGAGTCATTAAATTTCCCAAATTTTCTTTTTTTCTCCTCCAATTGCAATTCCTTTGATGTTGACTCCTTTCCAGCGTGTTTGTAGGTCCTTCTTTTCTGTTTTGGCCTTCAGTGGGGATCAATTTTGGCAAGCTTTGCTGCATGTGCCTGCCCTTGGTGGCGTATGGCCTGCCTGCATTTTGATGGCTTTGACTTTGGGAAAGATTTTTTTCTTTTTTTGGTTGTTTTCTGAAGTGTTCATGCCATGTCCCTCATATCTTGCTCCCTAAGTTGTGTCTTCCTCCTAGACTTTTTCCCCTGCTTTTGCCACATCTGTGAGCTTAGTTTTGGCACCTTTTGGTCCTTTGCAATGCAGCTGATTTCCTCACAGCCTATTTTTTGAAGAGACTAAAATTCCCGATTTCTGCTTTTTTCAATTGCATTTCATTTGATCCTATCTCCTTTCCAGAGTGTTTGTAAGCCTTTCTTTTGGGATTCACAAGATTCCTTTTCCCTTCCCGAAAGGAAATTTCATTTCCTTTCGGGAAGGGAAAAGGAATCTTGTGATTTCAATGGGGACCAATAGAGGAATCTTTGGTACATGTCCCTGCACTTCATGGCAGGCCATGCCTTTTGATGGCTTTGACTTTGGGAAAGATTTTTTTCTTTTTTTGGTTGTTTTCTGAAGTGTTCATGCCATGTCCCTCATATCTTGCCCCCTAAGTTGTGTCTTCCTCCTTGACTTTTTCCCCTGCTTTTGCAATATTTGTGAGCTTAGTTTTGGCACCTTTTGGTCCTTTGCAATGCACCTGATAAAACCCCAGACCATTTTCTTAGAGTCACTAAATTTCCCAAATTTTCTTTTTTTCTCCTCCAATTGCAATTCCTTTGATTTTGACTCCTTTCCAGCGTGTTTGTAGGTCCTTCTTTTCTGTTTTGGCCTTCAGTGGGGATCAATTTTGGCAAGCTTTGCTGCATGTGCCTGCCCTTGGTGGCGTATGGCCTGCCTGCATTTTGATGGCTTTGACTTTGGGAAAGATTTTTTCTTCTTTTTTTTTTTATTATTGTAAGTATTCCTGCCATGTCCCTCATATCTTGCCACCTAAGTTGTGTCTTCCTCCTTGACTTTTTCCCCTGCTTTTGCAACATCTGTGAGCTTACTTTTGGCACCTTTTGGTCCTTTGCAATGCAGTTGAATTCCTCACAGCCTATTTTTTAAGAGAGGAAAATTCCCGATTTTCTGCTTTTTTCAATTGCATTTCATTTGATCCTATCTCCTTTCCAGAGTGTTTGTAAGCCTTTCTTTTGGGATTCGCAAGATTCCTTTTCCCTTCCCGAAAGGAAATTTCATTTCCTTTGATTAAGCGGAAAGGAATCTTGCGATTTCAAGGGGACCAATAGAGGAATCTTTGTTGCATGTCCCTGCACTTCATGGCAGGCCATGCCTTTTGATGGCTTTGACTTTGGGAAAGATTTTTTTCTTTTTTTGGTTGTTTTCTGAAGTGTTCATGCCATGTCCCTCATATCTTGCCCCCTAAGTTCTGTCTTCCTCCTTGACTTTTTCCCCTGCTTTTGCAACATCTGTGAGCTTAGTTTTGGCGTCTTTGGTCCTTTGCACGGCACATGATATACTGCCAGGCCATTTTCTTAGAGTCACTAAATTTCCCAAATTTTGTTTTTTTTCTCCTCCAATTGCAATTCCTTTGATGGTGTCTCCATTCCAGCGTGTTTGTAGGTCCTTCTTTTCTGTTTTGGCCTTCAGTGGGGATCAATTTTGGCAAGCTTTGCTGCATGTGCCTGCCCTTGGTGGCGTATGGCCTGCCTGCATTTTGATGGCTTTGACTTTGGGAAAGATTTTTTCTTTTTTTTTTTTTATTATTTTAAGTATTCATGCCATGTCCCTCACATCTTGCCCCCTAAGTTGTGTCTTCGTCCTTGACTTTTTGCCCTGCTTTTGCAACATCTGTGAGCTTAGTTTTGGCACCTTTTGGTCCTTTGCAATGCAGATGATTTCCTCTCAGCCTATTTTTTGAAGAGACTAAAATTCCCGATTTCTGCTTTTTTCAATTGCATTTCATTTGATCCTATCTCCTTTCCTGAGTGTTTGTAAGCCTTTCTTTTGGGATTCGCAAGATTCCTTTTCCCTTCCTGAAAGGAAATTTCATTTCCTTTCGGGAAGGGAAAAGGAATCTTGCGATTTCAATGGGGACCAATAGAGGAATCTTTGGTGCATGTCCCTGCACTTGATGGCAGGCCATGCCTTTTGATGGCTTTGACTTTGGGAAAGATTTTTTTCTTTTTTTGGTTGTTTTCTGAAGTGTTCATGCCATGTCCCTCACATCTTGCCCCCTAAGTTGTGTCTTCCTCCTTGACTTTTTCCCCAGCTTTTGCAACATTTCTGAGCTTAGTTTTGGCGCCTTTTGGTCCTTTGCAATGCACCTGATAAAACCCCAGACCATTTTCTTAGAGTCACTAAATTTCCCAAATTTTCTTTTTTTCTCCTCCAATTGCAATTCCTTTGATTTTGACTCCTTTCGAGCGTGTTTGTAGGTCCTTCTTTTCTGTTTTGGCCTTCAGTGGGGATCAATTTTGGCAAGCTTTGCTGCATGTGCCTGCCCTTGGTGGCGTATGGCCTGCCTGCATTTTGATGGCTTTGACTTTGGGAAAGGTTTTTTCTTCTTTTTTTTTTTTTTTTTTGTTTAAGTATTCATGCCATGTCCCTCATATCTTGCCCCCTAAGTTCTGTCTTCCTCCTTGACTTTTTCCCCTGCTTTTGCAATAACTGTGAGCTTAGTTTTGGCACCTTTTGGTCCTTTGCACTGCACCTGCTAATACCTCAGACCAGTTTCTAAGAGTCATTGAATTTCCTATATTTTCTTTTCATCTGCTCCAATTGCAAATCCTTTGATGCTGTCTCGATTCCAGCGTGTTTGTAGGTCCTTCTTTTATGTTTTGGCCTTCAGTGGGGATCAATTTTGGCAAGCTTTGCTGCATGTGCCTGCCCTTGGTGGCGTATGGCCTGCCTGCATTTTGATGGCTTTGACTTTGGGAAAGATTTTTTCTTCTTTTGTTTTTTATTATTGTAAGTATTCATGCCATGTCCCTCACATCATGCCCCCTAAGTTGTGTCTTCCTCCTTGACTTTTTCCCCTGCTTTTGCAACATCTGTGAGCTTAGTTTCGGCACCTTTTGGTCCTTTGCACTGCACCTGATATAAACCCAGGCCATTTTCTTAGAGTCATTAAATTTCAAAATAATTACTTTTTCTCTTCCAATTGCAATTCCTTTGATGTTGACTCCTTTCCAGCGTGTTTGTAGGTCCTTCTTTTCTGTTTTGGCCTTCAGTGGGGATCAATTTTGGCTGCAAGTGCCTGCACTTGCAGGCGTATGGCCTGCCTGCATTTTGATGGCTTTGACTTTGGGAAAGATTTTTTCTTTTTTTGGTTTTTTTCAGATGTGTTCATGCCATGTCCCTCACATCTTGCCCCCTAAGTTGTGTCTTCCTCCTTGACTTTTTCCCCTGCTTTTGCAACATCTGTGAGCTTAGTTTTGGCATCTTTGGTCCTTTGCACTGCACCTGATAAAATCCCGGGCCATTTTCTAAGAGTCACTAAATTTCCCAAATTTTCTTTTTTTCTCCTCCAATTGCAATTCCTTTGATGTTGTCTCCATTCCAGCGTGTTTGTAGGTCCATCTTTCTGTTTTGGCCTTCAGTGGGGATCAATTTTGGCAAGCTTTGCTGCATGAGCCTGCCCTTGCTGGCGTATGGCCTGCCTGCATTTTGATTGCTTTGACTTTGGGAAAGATTTTTTCTTTTTTTTTTCTTTTTTGTTTTAAGTATTCATGCCATGACCCTCATATCTTGCCCCCTAAGTTGTGTCTTCCTCCTTGACTTTTTCCCATGATTTTTCAATATCTGTGAGCTTACTTTTGTTACCTTTTGGTCTTTTGCAATGCAGCTGATTTCCTCACAGCCTATTTTTTAAGAAATTAAAATTCCCGATTTTCTGCTTTTTTCAATTGCATTTCTTTTGATCCTATCTCCTTTCCAGAGTGTTTGTAAGCCTTTCTTTTGGGATTCGCAAGATTCCTTTTCCCTTCCCGAAAGGAAATTTCATTTCCTTTCGGGAAGGGAAAGGGTATCTTGCTATTTCAATGGGGACAAATAGAGGAATCTTTGGTGCATGTCCCTGCACCTGACGGCAGGCCATGCCTTTTAAAGGCTTTGACTTTGGGAAAGATTTTTTTCTTTTTTTGGTTGTTTTCTGAAGTGTTCATGCCGTGTCCCTCATATCTTGCCCCCTAAATTCTGTCTTCCTCCTTGACTTTTTCCCCTGCTTTTGCAACATCTGTGAGCTTAGTTTTGGCATCTTTTGCTCCTTTGCCCTGCACATGATATACTGCCAGGCCATTTTCTTAGAGTCAATAAATTTCCCAAATTTTCTTTTTTTCTCCTCCAGTTGCAATTCCTTTGATGTTGACCCCTTTCCAGCGTGTTTGTAGGTCCTTCTTTTCTGTTTTGGCCTTCAGTGGGGATCAATTTTGGTAAGCCTTGCTGCATGTGCCTGCCCTTGGTGGCGTATGGCCTGCCTGCATTTTGATGGCTTTGACTTTGGGAAAGATTTTTTTTTTTTTTTTGTTTCTTTTAAATATTCATGCCATGTCCCTCATATCTTGCCCCCTAAGTTGTGTCTTCCTCCCTGACTATTTCCCCTGCTTTTGCAACATCTGTGAGCTTAGTTTTGGCACATTTTGGTCCTTTGCAGTGCACCTGCTAATACCCTCATCCACTTTCTAAGAGTCGTTAAATTTCCTAAGTTTTCTTTTTATCTCCTCCAATTGCAAATCCTTTGATGTTGTCTTCATTCCAGCGTGTTTGTAGGTCCTTCTTTTCTGTTTTGGCCTTCAGTGGGGATCAATTTTGGCAAGCTTTGCTGCATGTGCCTGCCCTTGGTGGCGTATGGCCTGCCTGCATTTTGATGGCTTTGACTTTGGGAAAGATTTTTTTTTTTTTTTTTGTTTCTTTTAAATATTCATGCCATGTCCCTCATATCTTGCCCCCTAAGTTGTGTCTTCCTCCCTGACTATTTCCCCTGCTTTTGCAACATCTGTGAGCTTAGTTTTGGCACATTTTGGTCCTTTGCAGTGCACCTGCTAATACCCTCATCCACTTTCTAAGAGTCGTTAAATTTCCTAAGTTTTCTTTTTATCTCCTCCAATTGCAAATCCTTTGATGTTGTCTTCATTCCAGCGTGTTTGTAGGTCCTTCTTTTCTGTTTTGGCCTTCAGTGGGGATCAATTTTGGCAAGCTTTGCTGCATGTGCCTGCCCTTGGTGGCGTATGGCCTGCCTGCATTTTGATGGCTTTGACTTTGGGAATGATTTTTTCTTTTTTTTTTTTTATTATTTTAAGTGTTCATGCCATGTCCCTCACATCTTGCCCCCTAAGTTGTGTCTTGCTCCTTGACTTTTTCCCCTGCTTTTGCAACATCTGTGAGCTTAGTTTTGGCACCTTTTGGGCCTTTGCAATGCAGCTGATTTCCTCACAGCCTATTTTTTGATAGAGACTAAAATTCCCGATTTTCTGCTTTTTTCAATTGCATTTCATTTGAACCTATCTCCTTTCCAGAGTGTTTGTAAGCCTTTCTTTTGGGATTCGTAAGATTCCTTTTCCCTTCCCGATAGGAAATTTCATTTCCTTTCGGGAAGGGAAAAGGAATCTTGCGATTTCAATGGGGACCAATAGAGGAATCTTTGGTACATGTCCCTGCACTTGATGGCAGGCCATGCCTTTTGATGGCTTTGACTTTGGGAAAGATTTTTTTCTTTTTTTGGTTGTTTTCTGAAGTGTTCATGCCATGTCCCTCATATCTTGCCCCCTAAGTTGTGTCTTCCTCCTTGACTTTTTCCCCTGCTTTTGCAACATCTGTGAGCTTAGTTTTGGCACCTTTTGGTCCTTTGCAATGCACGTGATAAAACCCCAGGCCACTTTCAAAGAGTCACTAAATTTCCCAAATTTTCTTTTTTTCTCCTCCAATTGAAATTCCTTTGATTTTGACTCCTTTCGAGCGTGTTTGTAGGTCCTTCTTTTCTGTTTTGGCCTTCAGTGGGGATCAGTTTTGGCAAGATTTGCTGCATGTGCCTGCCCATGCTGGCGTATGGCCTGCCTGCACTTTGTTGGCTTTGACTTTGGGAAAGATTTTTTCTTTTTTTTTTTTTTATTATTTTAAGTATTCATGCCATGTCCCTCACATCTGGCCCCCTAAGTGGTGTCTTCCTCCTTGACTTTTTCCCCTGCTTTTTCAACATCTGTGAGCTTAGTTTTGGCACCTTTTGGTCCTTTGCACTGCACCTGCTAATACCCCAGGCCACTTTCTAAGAGTCACTAAATTTCCCAAATTTTCTTTTTTTCTCCTCCAATTGCAATTCCTTTGATTTTGACTCCTTTCGAGCGTGTTTGTAGGTCCTTCTTTCCTCTTTTGGCCTTCAGTGGGGATCAATTTTGGCAAGCTTTGCTGCATGAGCCTGCCCTTGCTGGCGTATGGCCTGCCTGCACTTTTATGGCTTTGACTTTGGGAAAGATTTTTTCTTTTTTATTTCTTTTTTGTTTTAAGTATTCATGCCATGACCCTCATATCTTGCCCCCTAAGTTGTGTCTTCCTCCTTGACTTTTTCCCATGATTTTTCAATATCTGTGAGCTTACTTTTGTTACCTTTTGGTCTTTTGCAATGCAGCTGATTTCCTCACAGCCTATTTTTTAAGAAATTAAAATTCCCGATTTTCTGCTTTTTTCAATTGCATTTCTTTTGATCCTATCTCCTTTCCAGAGTGTTTGTAAGCCTTTCTTTTGGGATTCGCAAGATTCCTTTTCCCTTCCCGAAAGGAAATTTCATTTCCTTTCGGGAAGGGAAAGGGTATCTTGCTATTTCAATGGGGACAAATAGAGGAATCTTTGGTGCATGTCCCTGCACCTGACGGCAGGCCATGCCTTTTAAAGGCTTTGACTTTGGGAAAGATTTTTTTCTTTTTTTGGTTGTTTTCTGAAGTGTTCATGCCGTGTCCCTCATATCTTGCCCCCTAAGTTCTGTCTTCCTCCTTGACATTTTCCCCTGCTTTTGCAACATCTGTGAGCTTAGTTTTGGCATCTTTTGCTCCTTTGCCCTGCACATGATATACTGCCAGGCCATTTTCTTAGAGTCAATAAATTTCCCAAATTTTCTTTTTATCTCCTCCAATTGCAAATTCTTTGATGTTGTCTTCATTCCAGCGTGTTTGTAGGTCCTTCTTTTCTGTTTTGGCCTTCAGTGGGGATCAATTTTGGCAAGCTTTGCTGCATGTGCCTGCCCTTGGTGGCGTATGGCCTGCCTGCATTTTGATGGCTTTGACTTTGGGAAAGATTTTTTCTGTTTTTTTTTTTTTTATTATTTTAAGTGTTCATGCCATGTCCCTCACATCTTGCCCCCTAAGTTGTGTCTCGCTCCTTGACTTTTTCTCCTGCTTTTGCAACATCTGTGAGCTTAGTTTTGGCACCTTTTGGTCCTTTGCAATGCAGCTGATTTCCTCACAGCCTATTTTTTGAAGAGACTAAAATTCCCGATTTTCTGCTTTTTTCAATTGCAATTCATTTGATCCTATCTCCTTTCCGGAGTGTTTGTAAGCCT
Source organism: Artemisiospiza belli (assembly GCA_021963965.1). Classification (NCBI taxonomy): domain Eukaryota; kingdom Metazoa; phylum Chordata; class Aves; order Passeriformes; family Passerellidae; genus Artemisiospiza; species Artemisiospiza belli. The sequence continues at coordinate 258,721 of JAKDEW010000422.1, read as the reverse complement.
TTCTTTTGGGATTCGCAAGATTCCTTTTCCCTTCCCGAAAGGAAATTTCATTTACTTTTGGGAAGGGAAAATGAATCTTGCGATTTCAATGGGGACCAAGAGAGGAATCTTTGTTGCATGTCCCTGCACTTCATGGCAGGCCATGCCTTTTGATGGCTTTGACTTTGGGAAAGATTTTTTTCTTTTTATGGTTGTTTTCTGAATTGTTCATGCCATGTCCCTCATATCTTGCCCCCTAAGTTCTGTCTTCCTCCTTGACTTTTTCCCCTGCTTTTGCAACATCTGTGAGCTTAGTTTTGGCATCTTTGGTCCTTTGCACTGCACATGATATACTGCCAGGCCATTTTCTTAGAGTCACTAAATTTCCCAAATTTTCTTTTTTTCTGCCCCAATTGCAATTCCTTTGATGTTGTCTCCATTCCAGCGTGTTTGTAGGTCCTTGTTTTCTGTTTTGGACTTCAGTGGGGATCAATTTTGGCAAGCTTTGCTGCATGTGCCTGCCCTTGGTGGCGTATGGCCTGCCTGCATTTTGATGGCTTTGACTTTGGGAAAGATTTTTTTCTTTTTTTTTTTTTTTTTTTGTTTAAGTATTCATGCCATGTCCCTCATATCTTGCTCCCTAAGTTGTGTCTTCCTCCTTCACTTTTTCCCCTGCTTTTGCAATATCTGTGAGCTTAGTTTTGGCACCTTTGGTCCTTTGCACTGCACCTGCTAATACCCCAGGCCACTTTCTAAGAGTCATTAAATTTCATAAATTTTCTTTTTTTCTCCTCCAATTGCAAATCCTTTGATGTTGTCTCCATTCCAGCGTGTTTGCAAGTCCTTCTTTTCTTTTTTGGCCTTCAGTGGGGATCAATTTTGGCAAGCTTTGCTGCATGTGCCTGCCCTTGGTGGCGTATGACCTGCCTGCATTTTGATGGCTTTGACTTTGGAAAGATTATTTCTTTTTTTTTTTTTTTATTTTTTTAAGTATTCATGCCATGTCCCTCATATCTTGCCCCCTAAGTTGTGTCTTCCTCCTTGACTTTTTCCCCTGCTTTTGCAACATCTGTGAGCTTAGTTTTGGCACCTTTTGGTCCTTTGCACTGCACCTGATATAAACCCAGGCCATTTTATTAGAGTCATTAAATTTCCAAAATTTACTTTTTTCTCTTCCAATTGCAATTCCTTTGATGTTGCGTCCATTCCAGCGAGTTTGTAGGTCCTTCTTTTCTGTTTTGGCCTTCAGTGGGGATCAATTTTGGCAAGCTTTGCTGCATCTGCCTGCCCTTGGTGGCCTATGGCCTGCCTGCATTTTGATGGCTTTGACTTTGAGAAAGATTTTTTCTTTTTTTTTTCTTTTTTGTTTTAAGTATTCATGCCATGTCCCTCATATCTTGCCCCCTAAGTTGTGTCTTCCTCCTTGACTTTTTCCCCTGCTTTTGCAACATCTGTGAGCTTAGTTTTGCCACCTTTTGGTCCTTTGCAATGCAGCTGATTTCATCACAGCCTATTTTTTGTAGAGATTAAAATTCCCGAGTTTCTGTTTTTTCAATTGCATTTCATTTGATCCTATCTCCTTTCCAGAGTGTTTGTAAGCCTTTCTTTTGGGATTCGCAAGATTCCTTTTCCCTTCCCGAAAGGAAATTTCATTTCCTTTCGGGAAGGGAAAAGGAATCTTGCGATTTCAATGGGGACCAATAGAGGAATCTTTGGTGCATGTCCCTGCACTTGATGGCAGGCCATGCCTTTTGATGGCTTTGACTTTGGGAAAGATTTTTTTCTTTTTTTGGTTGTTTTCTGAAGTGTTCATGCCATGTCCCTCATATCTTGCCCCTTAAGTTGTGTCTTCCTCCTTGACTTTTTCCCCTGCTTTTGCAACATCTGTGAGCTTAGTTTTGGCATCTTTGGTCCTTTGCACTGCACATGATATACTGCGGGCCATTTTCTTAGAGTCACTAAATTTCCCAAATTTTCTTTTTTTCTCCTCCAATTGCAATTCCTTTGATGGTTCTCCATTCCAGCGTGTTTGTAGGTCCTTCTTTTCTGTTTTGGCCTTCAGTGGGGATCAATTTTGGTAAGATTTGCTGCATATGCCTGCCCTTGGTGGCGTATGGCCTGCCTGCATTTTGATGGCTTTGACTTTGGGAAAGATTTTTTCGTCTTTTTTTTTTTATTATTGTAAGTATTCATGCCATGTCCCTCACATCTTGCCCCCTAAGTTTTGTCTTCCTCCCTGACTTTTTCCCCTGCTTTTGCAACATCTGTGAGCTTAGTTTTGGCATCTTTTGGTCCTTTGCACTGCACCTGATATAAACCCAGGCCATTTTCTTAGAGTCACTAAATTTTCAAAATTTTCTTTTTTCTCCTCCAATTGCAATTCCTTTGATTTTGACTCCTTTCCAGCGTGTTTGTACGTCCTTATTTTCTGTTTCGGCCTTCAGTGGGGATCAGTTTTGGCAAGCTTTGCTGCATGTGCCTGCCCTTGGTGGCGTATGGCCTGCCTGCATTTTGATGGCTTTGACTTTGGGAAAGATTTTTTTCTTCCTTTTTTTTTTTTTTGTTTAAGTATTCATGCCATGTCCCTCATATCTTGCCCCCTAAGTTGTGTCTTCCTCCTTGACTTTTTCCCCTGCTTTTGCAACATCTGTGAGCTTAGTTTTGGCACCTTTTTGTCCTTTGCACTGCACCTGATAAAACCCCGGGCCATTTTCTTAGAGTCATTAAATTTCCTAAATTTTCTTTTTGTCTCCTCCAATTGCAAATCCTTTGATGTTGTGTCCGTTCCAGCGTGTTTGTAGGTCCTTCTTTTCTGTTTTGGCCTTCAGTGGGGATCAATTTTGGCAAGCTTTGCTGCATGTGCCTGCCCTTGGTGGCGTATGGCCTGCCTGCATTTTGATGGCTTTGACTTTGGAAAAGATTTTTTGTTCTTTTTTTTTTTATTATTGTAAGTATTCATGCCATGTCCCTCACATCTTGCCCCCTAAGTTGTGTCTTGCTCCTTGACTTTTTCCCCTGCTTTTGCAACATCTGTGAGCTTAGTTTTGGCACCTTTTGGTCTTTTGCACTGCACCTGATAAAACCCCGGGCCATTTTCTTAGAGTCACTAAATTTCCCAAATTTTCTTTTTTCTCCTGCAATTGCAATTCCTTTGATGGTTCTCCATTCCAGCGTGTTTGTAGGTCCTTCTTTTCTGTTTTGGCCTTCAGTGGGGATCAATTTTGGCAAGCTTTGCTGCATGTGCCTGCCCTTGGTGGCGTATGGCCTGCCTGCATTTTCATGGCTTTGACTTTGGGAAAGATTTTTTCTTTTTTTTTTTTTTATTATTTTAAGTGTTCATGCCATGTCCCTCACATCATGCCCCCTAAGTTGTGTCTTTCTCCTTGACTTTTTCCCCTGCTTTTGCAACATCTGTGAGCTTAGTTTTGGCACCTTTTGGTCCTTTGCAATGCAGCTGATTTCCTCACAGCCTATTTTTTGAAGAGACTAAAATTCCCGATTTCTGCTTTTTTCAATTGCATTTCATTTGATCCTATCTCCTTTCCAGAGTGTTTGTAAGCCTTTCTTTTGGGATTCGCAAGATTCCTTTTCCCTTCCCGAAAGGAAATTTCATTTGCTTTCGGGAAGCAAAAAGGAATCTTGCGATTTCAATGGGGACCAATAGAGGAATCTTTGGTGCATGTCCCTGCACTTCATGGCAGGCCATGCCTTTTGATGGCTTTGACTTTGGGAAAGATTTTTTTCTTTTTTTGGTTGTTTTCTGAAGTGTTCATGCCATGTCCCTCATATCTTGCCCCCTAAGTTGTGTCTTCCTCCTTGACTTTTTCCCCTGCTTTTGCAACATTTGTGAGCTTAGTTTTGGCACCTTTTGGTCCTTTGCAATGCACCTGAACGAACCCCAGACCATTTTCTAAGAGTCATAAAAATTTCCCAAATTTTCTTTTTTTCTCCTCCAATTGCAATTCCTTTGATTTTGACTCCTTTCGAGCGTGTTTGTAGGTCCTTCTTTTCTGTTTTGGCCTTCAGTGGGGATCAATTTTGGCAAGCTTTGCTGCATGTGCCTGCCCTTGGTGGCGTATGGCCTGCCTGCATTTTGATGGCTTTGACTTTGGGAAAGATTTTTTTCTTTTTTTTTTTTTTTTTTTGTTTAAGTATTCATGCCATGTCCCTCATATCTTGCTCCCTAAGTTGTGTCTTCCTCCTTCACTTTTTCCCCTGCTTTTGCAATATCTGTGAGCTTAGTTTTGGCACCTTTGGTCCTTTGCACTGCACCTGCTAATACCCCAGGCCACTTTCTAAGAGTCATTAAATTTCATAAATTTTCTTTTTTTCTCCTCCAATTGCAAATCCTTTGATGTTGTCTCCATTCCAGCGTGTTTGCAAGTCCTTCTTTTCTTTTTTGGCCTTCAGTGGGGATCAATTTTGACAAGCTTTGCTGCATGTGCCTGCCCTTGGTGGCGTATGTCCTGCCTGCATTTTGATGGCTTTGACTTTGGAAAGATTATTTCTTTTTTTTTTTTTTTATTATTTTAAGTATTCATGCCATGTCCCTCATATCTTGCCCCCTAAGTTGTGTCTTCCTCCTTGACTTTTTCCCCTGCTTTTGCAACATCTGTGAGCTTAGTTTTGGCACCTTTTGGTCCTTTGCACTGCACCTGATATAAACCCAGGCCATTTTATTAGAGTCATTAAATTTCCAAAATTTATTTTTTCTCTTCCAATTGCAATTCCTTTGATGTTGCGTCCATTCCAGCGAGTTTGTAGGTCCTTCTTTTCTGTTTTGGCCTTCAGTGGGGATCAATTTTGGCAAGCTTTGCTGCATCTGCCTGCCCTTGGTGGCCTATGGCCTGCCTGCATTTTGATGGCTTTGACTTTGAGAAAGATTTTTTCTTTTTTTTTTCTTTTTTGTTTTAAGTATTCATGCCATGTCCCTCATATCTTGCCCCCTAAGTTGTGTCTTCCTCCTTGACTTTTTCCCCTGCTTTTGCAACATCTGTGAGCTTAGTTTTGCCACCTTTTGGTCCTTTGCAATGCAGCTGATTTCATCACAGCCTATTTTTTGTAGAGATTAAAATTCCCGAGTTTCTGTTTTTTCAATTGCATTTCATTTGATCCTATCTCCTTTCCAGAGTGTTTGTAAGCCTTTCTTTTGGGATTCGCAAGATTCCTTTTCCCTTCCCGAAAGGAAATTTCATTTCCTTTCGGGAAGGGAAAAGGAATCTTGCGATTTCAATGGGGACCAATAGAGGAATCTTTGGTGCATGTCCCTGCACTTGATGGCAGGCCATGCCTTTTGATGGCTTTGACTTTGGGAAAGATTTTTTTCTTTTTTTGGTTGTTTTCTGAAGTGTTCATGCCATGTCCCTCATATCTTGCCCCTTAAGTTGTGTCTTCCTCCTTGACTTTTTCCCCTGCTTTTGCAACATCTGTGAGCTTAGTTTTGGCATCTTTGGTCCTTTGCACTGCACATGATATACTGCGGGCCATTTTCTTAGAGTCACTAAATTTCCCAAATTTTCTTTTTTTCTCCTCCAATTGCAATTCCTTTGATGGTTCTCCATTCCAGCGTGTTTGTAGGTCCTTCTTTTCTGTTTTGGCCTTCAGTGGGGATCAGTTTTGGTAAGATTTGCTGCATATGCCTGCCCTTGGTGGCGTATGGCCTGCCTGCATTTTGATGGCTTTGACTTTGGGAAAGATTTTTTCGTCTTTTTTTTTTTATTATTGTAAGTATTCATGCCATGTCCCTCACATCTTGCCCCCTAAGTTTTGTCTTCCTCCCTGACTTTTTCCCCTGCTTTTGCAACATCTGTGAGCTTAGTTTTGGCATCTTTTGGTCCTTTGCACTGCACCTGATATAAACCCAGGCCATTTTCTTAGAGTCACTAAATTTTCAAAATTTTCTTTTTTCTCCTCCAATTGCAATTCCTTTGATGTTGACTCCTTTCCAGCGTGTTTGTACGTCCTTATTTTCTGTTTCGGCCTTCAGTGGGGATCAGTTTTGGCAAGCTTTGCTGCATGTGCCTGCCCTTGGTGGCGTATGGCCTGCCTGCATTTTGATGGCTTTGACTTTGGGAAAGATTTTTTTCTTCCTTTTTTTTTTTTTTGTTTAAGTATTCATGCCATGTCCCTCATATCTTGCCCCCTAAGTTGTGTCTTCCTCCTTGACTTTTTCCCCTGCTTTTGCAACATCTGTGAGCTTAGTTTTGGCACCTTTTTGTCCTTTGCACTGCACCTGATAAAACCCCGGGCCATTTTCTTAGAGTCATTAAATTTCCTAAATTTTCTTTTTGTCTCCTCCAATTGCAAATCCTTTGATGTTGTGTCCGTTCCAGCGTGTTTGTAGGTCCTTCTTTTCTGTTTTGGCCTTCAGTGGGGATCAATTTTGGCAAGCTTTGCTGCATGTGCCTGCCCTTGGTGGCGTATGGCCTGCCTGCATTTTCATGGCTTTGACTTTGGGAAAGATTTTTTCTTTTTTTTTTTTTTATTATTTTAAGTGTTCATGCCATGTCCCTCACATCATGCCCCCTAAGTTGTGTCTTTCTCCTTGACTTTTTCCCCTGCTTTTGCAACATCTGTGAGCTTAGTTTTGGCACCTTTTGGTCCTTTGCAATGCAGCTGATTTCCTCACAGCCTATTTTTTGAAGAGACTAAAATTCCCGATTTCTGCTTTTTTCAATTGCATTTCATTTGATCCTATCTCCTTTCCAGAGTGTTTGTAAGCCTTTCTTTTGGGATTCGCAAGATTCCTTTTCCCTTCCCGAAAGGAAATTTCATTTGCTTTCGGGAAGCAAAAAGGAATCTTGCGATTTCAATGGGGACCAATAGAGGAATCTTTGGTGCATGTCCCTGCACTTCATGGCAGGCCATGCCTTTTGATGGCTTTGACTTTGGGAAAGATTTTTTTCTTTTTTTGGTTGTTTTCTGAAGTGTTCATGCCATGTCCCTCATATCTTGCCCCCTAAGTTGTGTCTTCCTCCTTGACTTTTTCCCCTGCTTTTGCAACATTTGTGAGCTTAGTTTTGGCACCTTTTGGTCCTTTGCAATGCACCTGAACGAACCCCAGACCATTTTCTAAGAGTCATAAAAATTTCCCAAATTTTCTTTTTTTCTCCTCCAATTGCAATTCCTTTGATTTTGACTCCTTTCGAGCGTGTTTGTAGGTCCTTCTTTTCTGTTTTGGCCTTCAGTGGGGATCAATTTTGGCAAGCTTTGCTGCATGTGCCTGCCCTTGGTGGCGTATGGCCTGCCTGCATTTTGATGGCTTTGACTTTGGGAAAGATTTTTTTCTTTTTTTTTTTTTTTTTTTGTTTAAGTATTCATGCCATGTCCCTCATATCTTGCTCCCTAAGTTGTGTCTTCCTCCTTCACTTTTTCCCCTGCTTTTGCAATATCTGTGAGCTTAGTTTTGGCACCTTTGGTCCTTTGCACTGCACCTGCTAATACCCCAGGCCACTTTCTAAGAGTCATTAAATTTCATAAATTTTCTTTTTTTCTCCTCCAATTGCAAATCCTTTGATGTTGTCTCCATTCCAGCGTGTTTGCAAGTCCTTCTTTTCTTTTTTGGCCTTCAGTGGGGATCAATTTTGACAAGCTTTGCTGCATGTGCCTGCCCTTGGTGGCGTATGTCCTGCCTGCATTTTGATGGCTTTGACTTTGGAAAGATTATTTCTTTTTTTTTTTTTTTATTATTTTAAGTATTCATGCCATGTCCCTCATATCTTGCCCCCTAAGTTGTGTCTTCCTCCTTGACTTTTTCCCCTGCTTTTGCAACATCTGTGAGCTTAGTTTTGGCACCTTTTGGTCCTTTGCACTGCACCTGATATAAACCCAGGCCATTTTATTAGAGTCATTAAATTTCCAAAATTTACTTTTTTCTCTTCCAATTGCAATTCCTTTGATGTTGCGTCCATTCCAGCGAGTTTGTAGGTCCTTCTTTTCTGTTTTGGCCTTCAGTGGGGATCAATTTTGGCAAGCTTTGCTGCATCTGCCTGCCCTTGGTGGCCTATGGCCTGCCTGCATTTTGATGGCTTTGACTTTGAGAAAGATTTTTTCTTTTTTTTTTCTTTTTTGTTTTAAGTATTCATGCCATGTCCCTCATATCTTGCCCCCTAAGTTGTGTCTTCCTCCTTGACTTTTTCCCCTGCTTTTGCAACATCTGTGAGCTTAGTTTTGCCACCTTTTGGTCCTTTGCAATGCAGCTGATTTCATCACAGCCTATTTTTTGTAGAGATTAAAATTCCCGAGTTTCTGTTTTTTCAATTGCATTTCATTTGATCCTATCTCCTTTCCAGAGTGTTTGTAAGCCTTTCTTTTGGGATTCGCAAGATTCCTTTTCCCTTCCCGAAAGGAAATTTCATTTCCTTTCGGGAAGGGAAAAGGAATCTTGCGATTTCAATGGGGACCAATAGAGGAATCTTTGGTGCATGTCCCTGCACTTGATGGCAGGCCATGCCTTTTGATGGCTTTGACTTTGGGAAAGATTTTTTTCTTTTTTTGGTTGTTTTCTGAAGTGTTCATGCCATGTCCCTCATATCTTGCCCCTTAAGTTGTGTCTTCCTCCTTGACTTTTTCCCCTGCTTTTGCAACATCTGTGAGCTTAGTTTTGGCATCTTTGGTCCTTTGCACTGCACATGATATACTGCGGGCCATTTTCTTAGAGTCACTAAATTTCCCAAATTTTCTTTTTTTCTCCTCCAATTGCAATTCCTTTGATGGTTCTCCATTCCAGCGTGTTTGTAGGTCCTTCTTTTCTGTTTTGGCCTTCAGTGGGGATCAGTTTTGGTAAGATTTGCTGCATATGCCTGCCCTTGGTGGCGTATGGCCTGCCTGCATTTTGATGGCTTTGACTTTGGGAAAGATTTTTTCGTCTTTTTTTTTTTATTATTGTAAGTATTCATGCCATGTCCCTCACATCTTGCCCCCTAAGTTTTGTCTTCCTCCCTGACTTTTTCCCCTGCTTTTGCAACATCTGTGAGCTTAGTTTTGGCATCTTTTGGTCCTTTGCACTGCACCTGATATAAACCCAGGCCATTTTCTTAGAGTCACTAAATTTTCAAAATTTTCTTTTTTCTCCTCCAATTGCAATTCCTTTGATGTTGACTCCTTTCCAGCGTGTTTGTACGTCCTTATTTTCTGTTTCGGCCTTCAGTGGGGATCAGTTTTGGCAAGCTTTGCTGCATGTGCCTGCCCTTGGTGGCGTATGGCCTGCCTGCATTTTGATGGCTTTGACTTTGGGAAAGATTTTTTTTCTTCCTTTTTTTTTTTTTTGTTTAAGTATTCATGCCATGTCCCTCATATCTTGCCCCCTAAGTTGTGTCTTCCTCCTTGACTTTTTCCCCTGCTTTTGCAACATCTGTGAGCTTAGTTTTGGCACCTTTTTGTCCTTTGCACTGCACCTGATAAAACCCCGGGCCATTTTCTTAGAGTCATTAAATTTCCTAAATTTTCTTTTTGTCTCCTCCAATTGCAAATCCTTTGATGTTGTGTCCGTTCCAGCGTGTTTGTAGGTCCTTCTTTTCTGTTTTGGCCTTCAGTGGGGATCAATTTTGGCAAGCTTTGCTGCATGTGCCTGCCCTTGGTGGCGTATGGCCTGCCTGCATTTTGATGGCTTTGACTTTGGAAAAGATTTTTTGTTCTTTTTTTTTTTATTATTGTAAGTATTCATGCCATGTCCCTCACATCTTGCCCCCTAAGTTGTGTCTTGCTCCTTGACTTTTTCCCCTGCTTTTGCAACATCTGTGAGCTTAGTTTTGGCACCTTTTGGTCTTTTGCACTGCACCTGATAAAACCCCGGGCCATTTTCTTAGAGTCACTAAATTTCCCAAATTTTCTTTTTTCTCCTGCAATTGCAATTCCTTTGATGGTTCTCCATTCCAGCGTGTTTGTAGGTCCTTCTTTTCTGTTTTGGCCTTCAGTGGGGATCAATTTTGGCAAGCTTTGCTGCATGTGCCTGCCCTTGGTGGCGTATGGCCTGCCTGCATTTTGATGGCTTTGACTTTGGGAAAGATTTTTTCTTTTTTTTTTTTTTATTATTTTAAGTGTTCATGCCATGTCCCTCACATCATGCCCCCTAAGTTGTGTCTTTCTCCTTGACTTTTTCCCCTGCTTTTGCAACATCTGTGAGCTTAGTTTTGGCACCTTTTGGTCCTTTGCAATGCAGCTGATTTCCTCACAGCCTATTTTTTGAAGAGACTAAAATTCCCGATTTCTGCTTTTTTCAATTGCATTTCATTTGATCCTATCTCCTTTCCAGAGTGTTTGTAAGCCTTTCTTTTGGGATTCGCAAGATTCCTTTTCCCTTCCCGAAAGGAAATTTCATTTGCTTTCGGGAAGCAAAAAGGAATCTTGCGATTTCAATGGGGACCAATAGAGGAATCTTTGGTGCATGTCCCTGCACTTCATGGCAGGCCATGCCTTTTGATGGCTTTGACTTTGGGAAAGATTTTTTTCTTTTTTTGGTTGTTTTCTGAAGTGTTCATGCCATGTCCCTCATATCTTGCCCCCTAAGTTGTGTCTTCCTCCTTGACTTTTTCCCCTGCTTTTGCAACATTTGTGAGCTTAGTTTTGGCACCTTTTGGTCCTTTGCAATGCACCTGAACGAACCCCAGACCATTTTCTAAGAGTCATAAAAATTTCCCAAATTTTCTTTTTTTCTCCTCCAATTGCAATTCCTTTGATTTTGACTCCTTTCCAGCGTGTTTGTAGGTCCTTCTTTTCTGTTTTGGCCTTCAGTGGGGATCAATTTTGGCAAGCTTTGCTGCATGTGCCTGCCCTTGGTGGCGTATGGCCTGCCTGCATTTTGATGGCTTTGACTTTGGGAAAGATTTTTTTCTTTTTTTTTTTTTTTTTTTGTTTAAGTATTCATGCCATGTCCCTCATATCTTGCCCCCTAAGTTGTGTCTTCCTCCTTCACTTTTTCCCCTGCTTTTGCAATATCTGTGAGCTTAGTTTTGGCACCTTTGGTCCTTTGCACTGCACCTGCTAATACCCCAGGCCACTTTCTAAGAGTCATTAAATTTCATAAATTTTCTTTTTTTCTCCTCCAATTGCAAATCCTTTGATGTTGTCTCCATTCCAGCGTGTTTGCAAGTCCTTCTTTTCTTTTTTGGCCTTCAGTGGGGATCAATTTTGGCAAGCTTTGCTGCATGTGCCTGCCCTTGGTGGCGTATGACCTGCCTGCATTTTGATGGCTTTGACTTTGGAAAGATTATTTCTTTTTTTTTTTTTTTATTATTTTAAGTATTCATGCCATGTCCCTCATATCTTGCCCCCTAAGTTGTGTCTTCCTCCTTGACTTTTTCCCCTGCTTTTGCAACATCTGTGAGCTTAGTTTTGGCATCTTTGGTCCTTTGCACTGCACCTGATATAAACCCAGGCCATTTTATTAGAGTCATTAAATTTCCAAAATTTACTTTTTTCTCTTCCAATTGCAATTCCTTTGATGTTGCGTCCATTCCAGCGAGTTTGTAGGTCCTTCTTTTCTGTTTTGGCCTTCAGTGGGGATCAATTTTGGCAAGCTTTGCTGCATCTGCCTGCCCTTGGTGGCCTATGGCCTGCCTGCATTTTGATGGCTTTGACTTTGAGAAAGATTTTTTCTTTTTTTTTTCTTTTTTGTTTTAAGTATTCATGCCATGTCCCTCATATCTTGCCCCCTAAGTTGTGTCTTCCTCCTTGACTTTTTCCCCTGCTTTTGCAACATCTGTGAGCTTAGTTTTGGCATCTTTTGGTCCTTTGCAATGCAGCTGATTTCATCACAGCCTATTTTTTGTAGAGATTAAAATTCCCGAGTTTCTGTTTTTTCAATTGCATTTCATTTGATCCTATCTCCTTTCCAGAGTGTTTGTAAGCCTTTCTTTTGGGATTCGCAAGATTCCTTTTCCCTTCCCGAAAGGAAATTTCATTTGCTTTCGGGAAGGAAAAAGGAATCTTGCGATTTCAATGGGGACCAATAGAGGAATCTTTGGTGCATGTCCCTGCACTTGATGGCAGGCCATGCCTTTTGATGGCTTTGACTTTGGGAAAGATTTTTTCTTTTTTGGGTTGTTTTCAGAAGTGTTCATGCCATGTCCCTCATATCTTGCCCCCTAAGTTGTGTCTTCCTCCTTGACTTTTTCCCCTGCTTTTGCAACATCTGTGAGCTTAGTTTTGGCATCTTTGGTCCTTTGCACTGCACCTGATAAAATCCCGGGCCATTTTCTAAGAGTCACTAAATTTCCCAAATTTTCATTTTTTCTCCTCCAATTGCAATTCCTTTGATGTTGTCTCCATTCCAGCGTGTTTGTAGGTCCTTCTTTCTGTTTTGGCCTTCAGTGGGGATCAATTTTGGCAAGCTTTGCTGCATGTGCCTGCCCTTGGTGGCGTATGGCCTGCCTGCATTTTGATGGCTTTGACTTTGGGAAAGATTTTTTCTTTTTTTTTTTTTATTATTTTTAGTATTCATGCCATGTCCCTCACATCTTGCCCCCTAAGTTTTGTCTTCCTCCCTGACTTTTTCCCCTGCTTTTGCAACATCTGTGAGCTTAGTTTTGGCATCTTTTGGTCCTTTGCACTGCACCTGATATAAACCCAGGCCATTTTCTTAGAGTCACTAAATTTTCAAAATTTTCTTTTTTCTGCTCCAATTGCAATTCCTTTGATGTTGACTCCTTTCCAGCGTGTTTGTACGTCCTTCTTTTCTGTTTTGGCCTTCAGTGGGGATCAATTTTGGCAAGATTTGCTGCATGTGCCTGCCCTTGGTGGCGTATGGCCTGCCTGCATTTTGATGGCTTTGACTTTGGGAAAGATTTTTTTCTTCCTTTTTTTTTTTTTTGTTTAAGTATTCATGCCATGTCCCTCATATCTTGCCCCCTAAGTTGTGTCTTCCTCCTTGACTTTTTCCCCTGCTTTTGCAACATCTGTGAGCTTAGTTTTGGCACCTTTTGTGTCCTTTGCACTGCACCTGATAAAACCACGGGCCATTTTCTTAGAGTCATTAAATTTCCTAAATTTTCTTTTTATCTCCTTCAATTGAAAATCCTTTTATGTTGTGTCCGTTCCAGCGTGTTTGTAGGTTCTTCTTTTCTGTTTTGGCCTTCAGTGGGGATCAATTTTGGCAAGCTTTGCTGCATGTGCCTGCCCTTGGTGGCGTATGGCCTGCCTGCATTTTGATGGCTTTGACTTTGGGAAAGATTTTTTCTTCTTTTTTTTTTTATTATTGTAAGTATTCATGCCATGTCCCTCACATCTTGCCCCCTAAGTTGTGTCTTCCTCCTTGACTTTTCCCCCTGCTTTTGCAACATCTGTGAGCTTAGTTTTGGCACCTTTTGGTCTTTTGCACTGCACCTGATAAAACCCCGGGCCATTTTCTTAGAGTCACTAAATTTCCCAAATTTTCTTTTTTCTCCTGCAATTGCAATTCCTTTGATGGTTCTCCATTCCAGCGTGTTTGTAGGTCCTTCTTTTCTGTTTTGGCCTTCAGTGGGGATCAATTTTGACAAGCTTTGCTGCATGTGCCTGCCCTTGGTGGCGTATGGCCTGCCTGCATTTTGATGGCTTTGACTTTGGGAAAGATTTTTTCTGTTTTTTTTTTTTTTATTATTTTAAGTGTTCATGCCATGTCCCTCACATCATGCCCCCTAAGTTGTGTCTTTCTCCTTGACTTTTTCCCCTGCTTTTGCAACATCTGTGAGCTTAGTTTTGGCACCTTTTGGTCCTTTGCAATGCAGCTGATTTCCTCACAGCCTATTTTTTGAAGAGACTAAAATTCCCGATTTCTGCTTTTTTCAATTGCATTTCATTTGATCCTATCTCCTTTCCAGAGTGTTTGTAAGCCTTTCTTTTGGGATTCGCAAGATTCCTTTTCCCTTCCCGAAAGGAAATTTCATTTGCTTTCGGGAAGGAAAAAGGAATCTTGGGATTTCAATGGGGACCAATAGAGGAATCTTTGGTGCATGTCCCTGCACTTCATGGCAGGCCATGCCTTTTGATGGCTTTGACTTTGGGAAAGATTTTTTTCTTTTTTTGGTTGTTTTCTGAAGTGTTCATGCCATGTCCCTCATATCTTGCCCCCTAAGTTGTGTCTTCCTCCTTGACTTTTTCCCCTGCTTTTGCAACATTTGTGAGCTTAGTTTTGGCACCTTTTGGTCCTTTGCAATGCACCTGAACGAACCCCAGACCATTTTCTAAGAGTCATAAAAATTTCCCAAATTTTCTTTTTTTCTCCTCCAATTGCAATTCCTTTGATTTTGACTCCTTTCGAGCGTGTTTGTAGGTCCTTCTTTTCTGTTTTGGCCTTCAGTGGGGATCAATTTTGGCAAGCTTTGCTGCATGTGCCTGCCCTTGGTGGCGTATGGCCTGCCTGCATTTTGATGGCTTTGACTTTGGGAAAGATTTTTTTCTTTTTTTTTTTTTTTTTTTGTTTAAGTATTCATGCCATGTCCCTCATATCTTGCTCCCTAAGTTGTGTCTTCCTCCTTCACTTTTTCCCCTGCTTTTGCAATATCTGTGAGCTTAGTTTTGGCACCTTTGGTCCTTTGCACTGCACCTGCTAATACCCCAGGCCACTTTCTAAGAGTCATTAAATTTCATAAATTTTCTTTTTTTCTCCTCCAATTGCAAATCCTTTGATGTTGTCTCCATTCCAGCGTGTTTGCAAGTCCTTCTTTTCTTTTTTGGCCTTCAGTGGGGATCAATTTTGACAAGCTTTGCTGCATGTGCCTGCCCTTGGTGGCGTATGTCCTGCCTGCATTTTGATGGCTTTGACTTTGGAAAGATTATTTCTTTTTTTTTTTTTTTATTATTTTAAGTATTCATGCCATGTCCCTCATATCTTGCCCCCTAAGTTGTGTCTTCCTCCTTGACTTTTTCCCCTGCTTTTGCAACATCTGTGAGCTTAGTTTTGGCACCTTTTGGTCCTTTGCACTGCACCTGATATAAACCCAGGCCATTTTATTAGAGTCATTAAATTTCCAAAATTTACTTTTTTCTCTTCCAATTGCAATTCCTTTGATGTTGCGTCCATTCCAGCGAGTTTGTAGGTCCTTCTTTTCTGTTTTGGCCTTCAGTGGGGATCAATTTTGGCAAGCTTTGCTGCATCTGCCTGCCCTTGGTGGCCTATGGCCTGCCTGCATTTTGATGGCTTTGACTTTGAGAAAGATTTTTTCTTTTTTTTTTCTTTTTTGTTTTAAGTATTCATGCCATGTCCCTCATATCTTGCCCCCTAAGTTGTGTCTTCCTCCTTGACTTTTTCCCCTGCTTTTGCAACATCTGTGAGCTTAGTTTTGCCACCTTTTGGTCCTTTGCAATGCAGCTGATTTCATCACAGCCTATTTTTTGTAGAGATTAAAATTCCCGAGTTTCTGTTTTTTCAATTGCATTTCATTTGATCCTATCTCCTTTCCAGAGTGTTTGTAAGCCTTTCTTTTGGGATTCGCAAGATTCCTTTTCCCTTCCCGAAAGGAAATTTCATTTCCTTTCGGGAAGGGAAAAGGAATCTTGCGATTTCAATGGGGACCAATAGAGGAATCTTTGGTGCATGTCCCTGCACTTGATGGCAGGCCATGCCTTTTGATGGCTTTGACTTTGGGAAAGATTTTTTTCTTTTTTTGGTTGTTTTCTGAAGTGTTCATGCCATGTCCCTCATATCTTGCCCCTTAAGTTGTGTCTTCCTCCTTGACTTTTTCCCCTGCTTTTGCAACATCTGTGAGCTTAGTTTTGGCATCTTTGGTCCTTTGCACTGCACATGATATACTGCGGGCCATTTTCTTAGAGTCACTAAATTTCCCAAATTTTCTTTTTTTCTCCTCCAATTGCAATTCCTTTGATGGTTCTCCATTCCAGCGTGTTTGTAGGTCCTTCTTTTCTGTTTTGGCCTTCAGTGGGGATCAGTTTTGGTAAGATTTGCTGCATATGCCTGCCCTTGGTGGCGTATGGCCTGCCTGCATTTTGATGGCTTTGACTTTGGGAAAGATTTTTTCGTCTTTTTTTTTTTATTATTGTAAGTATTCATGCCATGTCCCTCACATCTTGCCCCCTAAGTTTTGTCTTCCTCCCTGACTTTTTCCCCTGCTTTTGCAACATCTGTGAGCTTAGTTTTGGCATCTTTTGGTCCTTTGCACTGCACCTGATATAAACCCAGGCCATTTTCTTAGAGTCACTAAATTTTCAAAATTTTCTTTTTTCTCCTCCAATTGCAATTCCTTTGATGTTGACTCCTTTCCAGCGTGTTTGTACGTCCTTATTTTCTGTTTCGGCCTTCAGTGGGGATCAGTTTTGGCAAGCTTTGCTGCATGTGCCTGCCCTTGGTGGCGTATGGCCTGCCTGCATTTTGATGGCTTTGACTTTGGGAAAGATTTTTTTCTTCCTTTTTTTTTTTTTTGTTTAAGTATTCATGCCATGTCCCTCATATCTTGCCCCCTAAGTTGTGTCTTCCTCCTTGACTTTTTCCCCTGCTTTTGCAACATCTGTGAGCTTAGTTTTGGCACCTTTTTGTCCTTTGCACTGCACCTGATAAAACCCCGGGCCATTTTCTTAGAGTCATTAAATTTCCTAAATTTTCTTTTTGTCTCCTCCAATTGCAAATCCTTTGATGTTGTGTCCGTTCCAGCGTGTTTGTAGGTCCTTCTTTTCTGTTTTGGCCTTCAGTGGGGATCAATTTTGGCAAGCTTTGCTGCATGTGCCTGCCCTTGGTGGCGTATGGCCTGCCTGCATTTTGATGGCTTTGACTTTGGAAAAGATTTTTTGTTCTTTTTTTTTTTATTATTGTAAGTATTCATGCCATGTCCCTCACATCTTGCCCCCTAAGTTGTGTCTTGCTCCTTGACTTTTTCCCCTGCTTTTGCAACATCTGTGAGCTTAGTTTTGGCACCTTTTGGTCTTTTGCACTGCACCTGATAAAACCCCGGGCCATTTTCTTAGAGTCACTAAATTTCCCAAATTTTCTTTTTTCTCCTGCAATTGCAATTCCTTTGATGGTTCTCCATTCCAGCGTGTTTGTAGGTCCTTCTTTTCTGTTTTGGCCTTCAGTGGGGATCAATTTTGGCAAGCTTTGCTGCATGTGCCTGCCCTTGGTGGCGTATGGCCTGCCTGCATTTTGATGGCTTTGACTTTGGGAAAGATTTTTTCTTTTTTTTTTTTTTATTATTTTAAGTGTTCATGCCATGTCCCTCACATCATGCCCCCTAAGTTGTGTCTTTCTCCTTGACTTTTTCCCCTGCTTTTGCAACATCTGTGAGCTTAGTTTTGGCACCTTTTGGTCCTTTGCAATGCAGCTGATTTCCTCACAGCCTATTTTTTGAAGAGACTAAAATTCCCGATTTCTGCTTTTTTCAATTGCATTTCATTTGATCCTATCTCCTTTCCAGAGTGTTTGTAAGCCTTTCTTTTGGGATTCGCAAGATTCCTTTTCCCTTCCCGAAAGGAAATTTCATTTGCTTTCGGGAAGCAAAAAGGAATCTTGCGATTTCAATGGGGACCAATAGAGGAATCTTTGGTGCATGTCCCTGCACTTCATGGCAGGCCATGCCTTTTGATGGCTTTGACTTTGGGAAAGATTTTTTTCTTTTTTTGGTTGTTTTCTGAAGTGTTCATGCCATGTCCCTCATATCTTGCCCCCTAAGTTGTGTCTTCCTCCTTGACTTTTTCCCCTGCTTTTGCAACATTTGTGAGCTTAGTTTTGGCACCTTTTGGTCCTTTGCAATGCACCTGAACGAACCCCAGACCATTTTCTAAGAGTCATAAAAATTTCCCAAATTTTCTTTTTTTCTCCTCCAATTGCAATTCCTTTGATTTTGACTCCTTTCCAGCGTGTTTGTAGGTCCTTCTTTTCTGTTTTGGCCTTCAGTGGGGATCAATTTTGGCAAGCTTTGCTGCATGTGCCTGCCCTTGGTGGCGTATGGCCTGCCTGCATTTTGATGGCTTTGACTTTGGGAAAGATTTTTTTCTTTTTTTTTTTTTTTTTTTTGTTTAAGTATTCATGCCATGTCCCTCATATCTTGCTCCCTAAGTTGTGTCTTCCTCCTTCACTTTTTCCCCTGCTTTTGCAATATCTGTGAGCTTAGTTTTGGCACCTTTGGTCCTTTGCACTGCACCTGCTAATACCCCAGGCCACTTTCTAAGAGTCATTAAATTTCATAAATTTTCTTTTTTTCTCCTCCAATTGCAAATCCTTTGATGTTGTCTCCATTCCAGCGTGTTTGCAAGTCCTTCTTTTCTTTTTTGGCCTTCAGTGGGGATCAATTTTGGCAAGCTTTGCTGCATGTGCCTGCCCTTGGTGGCGTATGACCTGCCTGCATTTTGATGGCTTTGACTTTGTAAAGATTATTTCTTTTTTTTTTTTTTTATTATTTTAAGTATTCATGCCATGTCCCTCATATCTTGCCCCCTAAGTTGTGTCTTCCTCCTTGACTTTTTCCCCTGCTTTTGCAACATCTGTGAGCTTAGTTTTGGCATCTTTGGTCCTTTGCACTGCACCTGATATAAACCCAGGCCATTTTATTAGAGTCATTAAATTTCCAAAATTTACTTTTTTCTCTTCCAATTGCAATTCCTTTGATGTTGCGTCCATTCCAGCGAGTTTGTAGGTCCTTCTTTTCTGTTTTGGCCTTCAGTGGGGATCAATTTTGGCAAGCTTTGCTGCATCTGCCTGCCCTTGGTGGCCTATGGCCTGCCTGCATTTTGATGGCTTTGACTTTGAGAAAGATTTTTTCTTTTTTTTTTCTTTTTTGTTTTAAGTATTCATGCCATGTCCCTCATATCTTGCCCCCTAAGTTGTGTCTTCCTCCTTGACTTTTTCCCCTGCTTTTGCAACATCTGTGAGCTTAGTTTTGGCATCTTTTGGTCCTTTGCAATGCAGCTGATTTCATCACAGCCTATTTTTTGTAGAGATTAAAATTCCCGAGTTTCTGTTTTTTCAATTGCATTTCATTTGATCCTATCTCCTTTCCAGAGTGTTTGTAAGCCTTTCTTTTGGGATTCGCAAGATTCCTTTTCCCTTCCCGAAAGGAAATTTCATTTGCTTTCGGGAAGGAAAAAGGAATCTTGCGATTTCAATGGGGACCAATAGAGGAATCTTTGGTGCATGTCCCTGCACTTGATGGCAGGCCATGCCTTTTGATGGCTTTGACTTTGGGAAAGATTTTTTCTTTTTTGGGTTGTTTTCAGAAGTGTTCATGCCATGTCCCTCATATCTTGCCCCCTAAGTTGTGTCTTCCTCCTTGACTTTTTCCCCCTGCTTTTGCAACATCTGTGAGCTTAGTTTTGGCATCTTTGGTCCTTTGCACTGCACCTGATAAAATCCCGGGCCATTTTCTAAGAGTCACTAAATTTCCCAAATTTTCATTTTTTCTCCTCCAATTGCAATTCCTTTGATGTTGTCTCCATTCCAGCGTGTTTGTAGGTCCTTCTTTCTGTTTGGGCCTTCAGTGGGGATCAATTTTGGCAAGCTTTGCTGCATGTGCCTGCCCTTGGTGGCGTATGGCCTGCCTGCATTTTGATGGCTTTGACTTTGGGAAAGATTTTTTCTTTTTTTTTTTTTATTATTTTTAGTATTCATGCCATGTCCCTCACATCTTGCCCCCTAAGTTTTGTCTTCCTCCCTGACTTTTTCCCCTGCTTTTGCAACATCTGTGAGCTTAGTTTTGGCATCTTTTGGTCCTTTGCACTGCACCTGATATAAACCCAGGCCATTTTCTTAGAGTCACTAAATTTTCAAAATTTTCTTTTTTCTGCTCCAATTGCAATTCCTTTGATGTTGACTCCTTTCCAGCGTGTTTGTACGTCCTTCTTTTCTGTTTTGGCCTTCAGTGGGGATCAATTTTGGCAAGATTTGCTGCATGTGCCTGCCCTTGGTGGCGTATGGCCTGCCTGCATTTTGATGGCTTTGACTTTGGGAAAGATTTTTTTCTTCCTTTTTTTTTTTTTTGTTTAAGTATTCATGTTATGTCCCTCATATCTTGCCCCCTAAGTTGTGTCTTCCTCCTTGACTTTTTCCCCTGCTTTTGCAACATCTGTGAGCTTAGTTTTGGCACCTTTTGTGTCCTTTGCACTGCACCTGATAAAACCACGGGCCATTTTCTTAGAGTCATTAAATTTCCTAAATTTTCTTTTTATCTCCTTCAATTGAAAATCCTTTTATGTTGTGTCCGTTCCAGCGTGTTTGTAGGTTCTTCTTTTCTGTTTTGGCCTTCAGTGGGGATCAATTTTGGCAAGCTTTGCTGCATGTGCCTGCCCTTGGTGGCGTATGGCCTGCCTGCATTTTGATGGCTTTGACTTTGGGAAAGATTTTTTCTTCTTTTTTTTTTTATTATTGTAAGTATTCATGCCATGTCCCTCACATCTTGCCCCCTAAGTTGTGTCTTCCTCCTTGACTTTTCCCCCTGCTTTTGCAACATCTGTGAGCTTAGTTTTGGCACCTTTTGGTCTTTTGCACTGCACCTGATAAAACCCCGGGCCATTTTCTTAGAGTCACTAAATTTCCCAAATTTTCTTTTTTCTCCTGCAATTGCAATTCCTTTGATGGTTCTCCATTCCAGCGTGTTTGTAGGTCCTTCTTTTCTGTTTTGGCCTTCAGTGGGGATCAATTTTGACAAGCTTTGCTGCATGTGCCTGCCCTTGGTGGCGTATGGCCTGCCTGCATTTTGATGGCTTTGACTTTGGGAAAGATTTTTTCTGTTTTTTTTTTTTTTATTATTTTAAGTGTTCATGCCATGTCCCTCACATCATGCCCCCTAAGTTGTGTCTTTCTCCTTGACTTTTTCCCCTGCTTTTGCAACATCTGTGAGCTTAGTTTTGGCACCTTTTGGTCCTTTGCAATGCAGCTGATTTCCTCACAGCCTATTTTTTGAAGAGACTAAAATTCCCGATTTCTGCTTTTTTCAATTGCATTTCATTTGATCCTATCTCCTTTCCAGAGTGTTTGTAAGCCTTTCTTTTGGGATTCGCAAGATTCCTTTTCCCTTCCCGAAAGGAAATTTCATTTGCTTTCGGGAAGGAAAAAGGAATCTTGGGATTTCAATGGGGACCAATAGAGGAATCTTTGGTGCATGTCCCTGCACTTCATGGCAGGCCATGCCTTTTGATGGCTTTGACTTTGGGAAAGATTTTTTTCTTTTTTTGGTTGTTTTCTGAAGTGTTCATGCCATGTCCCTCATATCTTGCCCCCTAAGTTCTGTCTTCCTCCTTGACTTTTTCCCCTGCTTTTGCAACATCTGTGAGCTTAGTTTTGGCGTCTTTGGTCCTTTGCACGGCACATGATATACTGCCAGGCCATTTTCTTAGAGTCACTAAATTTCCCAAATTTTGTTTTTTTCTCCTCCAATTGCAATTCCTTTGATGGTGTCTCCATTCCAGCGTGTTTGTAGGTCCTTCTTTTCTGTTTTGGCCTTCAGTGGGGATCAATTTTGGCAAGCTTTGCTGCATGTGCCTGCCCTTGGTGGCGTATGGCCTGCCTGCATTTTGATGGCTTTGACTTTGGGAAAGATTTTTTCTTTTTTTTTTTTTATTATTTTAAGTATTCATGCCATGTCCCTCACATCTTGCCCCCTAAGTTGTGTCTTCGTCCTTGACTTTTTGCCCTGCTTTTGCAACATCTGTGAGCTTAGTTTTGGCACCTTTTGGTCCTTTGCAATGCAGATGATTTCCTCTCAGCCTATTTTTTGAAGAGACTAAAATTCCCGATTTCTGCTTTTTTCAATTGCATTTCATTTGATCCTATCTCCTTTCCTGAGTGTTTGTAAGCCTTTCTTTTGGGATTCGCAAGATTCCTTTTCCCTTCCTGAAAGGAAATTTCATTTCCTTTCGGGAAGGGAAAAGGAATCTTGCGATTTCAATGGGGACCAATAGAGGAATCTTTGGTGCATGTCCCTGCACTTGATGGCAGGCCATGCCTTTTGATGGCTTTGACTTTGGGAAAGATTTTTTTCTTTTTTTGGTTGTTTTCTGAAGTGTTCATGCCATGTCCCTCACATCTTGCCCCCTAAGTTGTGTCTTCCTCCTTGACTTTTTCCCCAGCTTTTGCAACATTTCTGAGCTTAGTTTTGGCGCATTTTGGTCCTTTGCAATGCACCTGATAAAACCCCAGACCATTTTCTTAGAGTCACTAAATTTCCCAAATTTTCTTTTTTTCTCCTCCAATTGCAATTCCTTTGATTTTGACTCCTTTCGAGCGTGTTTGTAGGTCCTTCTTTTCTGTTTTGGCCTTCAGTGGGGATCAATTTTGGCAAGCTTTGCTGCATGTGCCTGCCCTTGGTGGCGTATGGCCTGCCTGCATTTTGATGGCTTTGACTTTGGGAAAGGTTTTTTCTTCTTTTTTTTTTTTTTTTTGTTTAAGTATTCATGCCATGTCCCTCATATCTTGCCCCCTAAGTTCTGTCTTCCTCCTTGACTTTTTCCCCTGCTTTTGCAATAACTGTGAGCTTAGTTTTGGCACCTTTTGGTCCTTTGCACTGCACCTGCTAATACCTCAGACCAGTTTCTAAGAGTCATTGAATTTCCTATATTTTCTTTTCATCTGCTCCAATTGCAAATCCTTTGATGCTGTCTCGATTCCAGCGTGTTTGTAGGTCCTTCTTTTATGTTTTGGCCTTCAGTGGGGATCAATTTTGGCAAGCTTTGCTGCATGTGCCTGCCCTTGGTGGCGTATGGCCTGCCTGCATTTTGATGGCTTTGACTTTGGGAAAGATTTTTTCTTCTTTTGTTTTTTATTATTGTAAGTATTCATGCCATGTCCCTCACATCTTGCCCCCTAAGTTGTGTCTTCCTCCTTGACTTTTTCCCCTGCTTTTGCAACATCTGTGAGCTTAGTTTCGGCACCTTTTGGTCCTTTGCACTGCACCTGATATAAACCCAGGCCATTTTCTTAGAGTCATTAAATTTCAAAATAATTACTTTTTCTCTTCCAATTGCAATTCCTTTGATGTTGACTCCTTTCCAGCGTGTTTGTAGGTCCTTCTTTTCTGTTTTGGCCTTCAGTGGGGATCAATTTTGGCTGCAAGTGCCTGCACTTGCAGGCGTATGGCCTGCCTGCATTTTGATGGCTTTGACTTTGGGAAAGATTTTTTCTTTTTTTGGTTTTTTTCAGATGTGTTCATGCCATGTCCCTCACATCTTGCCCCCTAAGTTGTGTCTTCCTCCTTGACTTTTTCCCCTGCTTTTGCAACATCTGTGAGCTTAGTTTTGGCATCTTTGGTCCTTTGCACTGCACCTGATAAAATCCCGGGCCATTTTCTAAGAGTCACTAAATTTCCCAAATTTTCTTTTTTTCTCCTCCAATTGCAATTCCTTTGATGTTGTCTCCATTCCAGCGTGTTTGTAGGTCCATCTTTCTGTTTTGGCCTTCAGTGGGGATCAATTTTGGCAAGCTTTGCTGCATGAGCCTGCCCTTGCTGGCGTATGGCCTGCCTGCATTTTGATGGCTTTGACTTTGGGAAAGATTTTTTCTTTTTTTTTTCTTTTTTGTTTTAAGTATTCATGCCATGACCCTCATATCTTGCCCCCTAAGTTGTGTCTTCCTCCTTGACTTTTTCCCATGATTTTTCAATATCTGTGAGCTTACTTTTGTTACCTTTTGGTCTTTTGCAATGCAGCTGATTTCCTCACAGCCTATTATTTAAGAAATTAAAATTTCCGATTTTCTGCTTTTTTCAATTGCATTTCTTTTGATCCTATCTCCTTTCCAGAGTGTTTGTAAGCCTTTCTTTTGGGATTCGCAAGATTCCTTTTCCCTTCCCGAAAGGAAATTTCATTTCCTTTCGGGAAGGGAAAGGGTATCTTGCTATTTCAATGGGGACAAATAGAGGAATCTTTGGTGCATGTCCCTGCACCTGACGGCAGGCCATGCCTTTTAAAGGCTTTGACTTTGGGAAAGATTTTTTTCTTTTTTTGGTTGTTTTCTGAAGTGTTCATGCCGTGTCCCTCATATCTTGCCCCCTAAGTTCTGTCTTCCTCCTTGACTTTTTCCCCTGCTTTTGCAACATCTGTGAGCTTAGTTTTGGCATCTTTTGCTCCTTTGCCCTGCACATGATATACTGCCAGGCCATTTTCTTAGAGTCAATAAATTTCCCAAATTTTCTTTTTTTCTCCTCCAGTTGCAATTCCTTTGATGTTGACCCCTTTCCAGCGTGTTTGTAGGTCCTTCTTTTCTGTTTTGGCCTTCAGTGGGGATCAATTTTGGTAAGCCTTGCTGCATGTGCCTGCCCTTGGTGGCGTATGGCCTGCCTGCATTTTGATGGCTTTGACTTTGGGAAAGATTTTTTTTTTTTTTTTGTTTCTTTTAAATATTCATGCCATGTCCCTCATATCTTGCCCCCTAAGTTGTGTCTTCCTCCCTGACTATTTCCCCTGCTTTTGCAACATCTGTGAGCTTAGTTTTGGCACATTTTGGTCCTTTGCAGTGCACCTGCTAATACCCTCATCCACTTTCTAAGAGTCGTTAAATTTCCTAAGTTTTCTTTTTATCTCCTCCAATTGCAAATCCTTTGATGTTGTCTTCATTCCAGCGTGTTTGTAGGTCCTTTTTTCTGTTTTGGCCTTCAGTGGGGATCAATTTTGGCAAGCTTTGCTGCATGTGCCTGCCCTTGGTGGCGTATGGCCTGCCTGCATTTTGATGGCTTTGACTTTGGGAAAGATTTTTTTTTTTTTTTTGTTTCTTTTAAATATTCATGCCATGTCCCTCATATCTTGCCCCCTAAGTTGTGTCTTCCTCCCTGACTATTTCCCCTGCTTTTGCAACATCTGTGAGCTTAGTTTTGGCACATTTTGGTCCTTTGCAGTGCACCTGCTAATACCCTCATCCACTTTCTAAGAGTCGTTAAATTTCCTAAGTTTTCTTTTTATCTCCTCCAATTGCAAATCCTTTGATGTTGTCTTCATTCCAGCGTGTTTGTAGGTCCTTCTTTTCTGTTTTGGCCTTCAGTGGGGATCAATTTTGGCAAGCTTTGCTGCATGTGCCTGCCCTTGGTGGCGTATGGCCTGCCTGCATTTTGATGGCTTTGACTTTGGGAATGATTTTTTCTTTTTTTTTTTTTATTATTTTAAGTGTTCATGCCATGTCCCTCACATCTTGCCCCCTAAGTTGTGTCTTGCTCCTTGACTTTTTCCCCTGCTTTTGCAACATCTGTGAGCTTAGTTTTGGCACCTTTTGGGCCTTTGCAATGCAGCTGATTTCCTCACAGCCTATTTTTTGATAGAGACTAAAATTCCCGATTTTCTGCTTTTTTCAATTGCATTTCATTTGAACCTATCTCCTTTCCAGAGTGTTTGTAAGCCTTTCTTTTGGGATTCGTAAGATTCCTTTTCCCTTCCCGATAGGAAATTTCATTTCCTTTCGGGAAGGGAAAAGGAATCTTGCGATTTCAATGGGGACCAATAGAGGAATCTTTGGTACATGTCCCTGCACTTGATGGCAGGCCATGCCTTTTGATGGCTTTGACTTTGGGAAAGATTTTTTTCTTTTTTTGGTTGTTTTCTGAAGTGTTCATGCCATGTCCCTCATATCTTGCCCCCTAAGTTGTGTCTTCCTCCTTGACTTTTTCCCCTGCTTTTGCAACATCTGTGAGCTTAGTTTTGGCACCTTTTGGTCCTTTGCAATGCACGTGATAAAACCCCAGGCCACTTTCAAAGAGTCACTAAATTTCCCAAATTTTCTTTTTTTCTCCTCCAATTGAAATTCCTTTGATTTTGACTCCTTTCGAGCGTGTTTGTAGGTCCTTCTTTTCTGTTTTGGCCTTCAGTGGGGATCAGTTTTGGCAAGATTTGCTGCATGTGCCTGCCCATGCTGGCGTATGGCCTGCCTGCACTTTGTTGGCTTTGACTTTGGGAAAGATTTTTTCTTTTTTTTTTTTTTATTATTTTAAGTATTCATGCCATGTCCCTCACATCTGGCCCCCTAAGTGGTGTGTTCCTCCTTGACTTTTTCCCCTGCTTTTTCAACATCTGTGAGCTTAGTTTTGGCACCTTTTGGTCCTTTGCACTGCACCTGCTAATACCCCAGGCCACTTTCTAAGAGTCACTAAATTTCCCAAATTTTCTTTTTTTCTCCTCCAATTGCAATTCCTTTGATTTTGACTCCTTTCGAGCGTGTTTGTAGGTCCTTCTTTCCTCTTTTGGCCTTCAGTGGGGATCAATTTTGGCAAGCTTTGCTGCATGAGCCTGCCCTTGCTGGCGTATGGCCTGCCTGCACTTTTATGGCTTTGACTTTGGGAAAGATTTTTTCTTTTTTTTTTCTTTTTTGTTTTAAGTATTCATGCCATGACCCTCATATCTTGCCCCCTAAGTTGTGTCTTCCTCCTTGACTTTTTCCCATGATTTTTCAATATCTGTGAGCTTACTTTTGTTACCTTTTGGTCTTTTGCAATGCAGCTGATTTCCTCACAGCCTATTTTTTAAGAAATTAAAATTCCCGATTTTCTGCTTTTTTCAATTGCATTTCTTTTGATCCTATCTCCTTTCCAGAGTGTTTGTAAGCCTTTCTTTTGGGATTCGCAAGATTCCTTTTCCCTTCCCGAAAGGAAATTTCATTTCCTTTCGGGAAGGGAAAGGGTATCTTGCTATTTCAATGGGGACAAATAGAGGAATCTTTGGTGCATGTCCCTGCACCTGACGGCAGGCCATGCCTTTTAAAGGCTTTGACTTTGGGAAAGATTTTTTTCTTTTTTTGGTTGTTTTCTGAAGTGTTCATGCCGTGTCCCTCATATCTTGCCCCCTAAGTTCTGTCTTCCTCCTTGACATTTTCCCCTGCTTTTGCAACATCTGTGAGCTTAGTTTTGGCATCTTTTGCTCCTTTGCCCTGCACATGATATACTGCCAGGCCATTTTCTTAGAGTCAATAAATTTCCCAAATTTTCTTTTTATCTCCTCCAATTGCAAATTCTTTGATGTTGTCTTCATTCCAGCGTGTTTGTAGGTCCTTCTTTTCTGTTTTGGCCTTCAGTGGGGATCAATTTTGGCAAGCTTTGCTGCATGTGCCTGCCCTTGGTGGCGTATGGCCTGCCTGCATTTTGATGGCTTTGACTTTGGGAAAGATTTTTTCTTTTTTTTTTTTTTTTATTATTTTAAGTGTTCATGCCATGTCCCTCACATCTTGCCCCCTAAGTTGTGTCTCGCTCCTTGACTTTTTCCCCTGCTTTTGCAACATCTGTGAGCTTAGTTTTGGCACCTTTTGGTCCTTTGCAATGCAGCTGATTTCCTCACAGCCTATTTTTTGAAGAGACTAAAATTCCCGATTTTCTGCTTTTTTCAATTGCAATTCATTTGATCCTATCTCCTTTCCGGAGTGTTTGTAAGCCTTTCTTTTGGGATTC
Source organism: Artemisiospiza belli (assembly GCA_021963965.1). Taxonomy (NCBI): domain Eukaryota; kingdom Metazoa; phylum Chordata; class Aves; order Passeriformes; family Passerellidae; genus Artemisiospiza; species Artemisiospiza belli. The sequence goes on along the minus strand of JAKDEW010000422.1, from coordinate 231,470 downwards.
GCAAGATTCCTTTTCCCTTCCCGAAAGGAAATTTCATTTACTTTTGGGAAGGGAAAATGAATCTTGCGATTTCAATGGGGACCAAGAGAGGAATCTTTGTTGCATGTCCCTGCACTTCATGGCAGGCCATGCCTTTTGATGGCTTTGACTTTGGGAAAGATTTTTTTCTTTTTATGGTTGTTTTCTGAATTGTTCATGCCATGTCCCTCATATCTTGCCCCCTAAGTTCTGTCTTCCTCCTTGACTTTTTCCCCTGCTTTTGCAACATCTGTGAGCTTAGTTTTGGCATCTTTGGTCCTTTGCACTGCACATGATATACTGCCAGGCCATTTTCTTAGAGTCACTAAATTTCCCAAATTTTCTTTTTTTCTGCCCCAATTGCAATTCCTTTGATGTTGTCTCCATTCCAGCGTGTTTGTAGGTCCTTGTTTTCTGTTTTGGACTTCAGTGGGGATCAATTTTGGCAAGCTTTGCTGCATGTGCCTGCCCTTGGTGGCGTATGGCCTGCCTGCATTTTGATGGCTTTGACTTTGGGAAAGATTTTTTTCTTTTTTTTTTTTTTTTTTTTGTTTAAGTATTCATGCCATGTCCCTCATATCTTGCTCCCTAAGTTGTGTCTTCCTCCTTCACTTTTTCCCCTGCTTTTGCAATATCTGTGAGCTTAGTTTTGGCACCTTTGGTCCTTTGCACTGCACCTGCTAATACCCCAGGCCACTTTCTAAGAGTCATTAAATTTCATAAATTTTCTTTTTTTCTCCTCCAATTGCAAATCCTTTGATGTTGTCTCCATTCCAGCGTGTTTGCAAGTCCTTCTTTTCTTTTTTGGCCTTCAGTGGGGATCAATTTTGGCAAGCTTTGCTGCATGTGCCTGCCCTTGGTGGCGTATGACCTGCCTGCATTTTGATGGCTTTGACTTTGGAAAGATTATTTCTTTTTTTTTTTTTTTATTTTTTTAAGTATTCATGCCATGTCCCTCATATCTTGCCCCCTAAGTTGTGTCTTCCTCCTTGACTTTTTCCCCTGCTTTTGCAACATCTGTGAGCTTAGTTTTGGCACCTTTTGGTCCTTTGCACTGCACCTGATATAAACCCAGGCCATTTTATTAGAGTCATTAAATTTCCAAAATTTACTTTTTTCTCTTCCAATTGCAATTCCTTTGATGTTGCGTCCATTCCAGCGAGTTTGTAGGTCCTTCTTTTCTGTTTTGGCCTTCAGTGGGGATCAATTTTGGCAAGCTTTGCTGCATCTGCCTGCCCTTGGTGGCCTATGGCCTGCCTGCATTTTGATGGCTTTGACTTTGAGAAAGATTTTTTCTTTTTTTTTTCTTTTTTGTTTTAAGTATTCATGCCATGTCCCTCATATCTTGCCCCCTAAGTTGTGTCTTCCTCCTTGACTTTTTCCCCTGCTTTTGCAACATCTGTGAGCTTAGTTTTGCCACCTTTTGGTCCTTTGCAATGCAGCTGATTTCATCACAGCCTATTTTTTGTAGAGATTAAAATTCCCGAGTTTCTGTTTTTTCAATTGCATTTCATTTGATCCTATCTCCTTTCCAGAGTGTTTGTAAGCCTTTCTTTTGGGATTCGCAAGATTCCTTTTCCCTTCCCGAAAGGAAATTTCATTTCCTTTCGGGAAGGGAAAAGGAATCTTGCGATTTCAATGGGGACCAATAGAGGAATCTTTGGTGCATGTCCCTGCACTTGATGGCAGGCCATGCCTTTTGATGGCTTTGACTTTGGGAAAGATTTTTTTCTTTTTTTGGTTGTTTTCTGAAGTGTTCATGCCATGTCCCTCATATCTTGCCCCTTAAGTTGTGTCTTCCTCCTTGACTTTTTCCCCTGCTTTTGCAACATCTGTGAGCTTAGTTTTGGCATCTTTGGTCCTTTGCACTGCACATGATATACTGCGGGCCATTTTCTTAGAGTCACTAAATTTCCCAAATTTTCTTTTTTTCTCCTCCAATTGCAATTCCTTTGATGGTTCTCCATTCCAGCGTGTTTGTAGGTCCTTCTTTTCTGTTTTGGCCTTCAGTGGGGATCAATTTTGGTAAGATTTGCTGCATATGCCTGCCCTTGGTGGCGTATGGCCTGCCTGCATTTTGATGGCTTTGACTTTGGGAAAGATTTTTTCGTCTTTTTTTTTTTATTATTGTAAGTATTCATGCCATGTCCCTCACATCTTGCCCCCTAAGTTTTGTCTTCCTCCCTGACTTTTTCCCCTGCTTTTGCAACATCTGTGAGCTTAGTTTTGGCATCTTTTGGTCCTTTGCACTGCACCTGATATAAACCCAGGCCATTTTCTTAGAGTCACTAAATTTTCAAAATTTTCTTTTTTCTCCTCCAATTGCAATTCCTTTGATGTTGACTCCTTTCCAGCGTGTTTGTACGTCCTTCTTTTCTGTTTCGGCCTTCAGTTTGGATCAGTTTTGGCAAGCTTTGCTGCATGTGCCTGCCCTTGGTGGCGTATGGCCTGCCTGCATTTTGATGGCTTTGACTTTGGGAAAGATTTTTTTCTTCCTTTTTTTTTTTTTTGTTTAAGTATTCATGCCATGTCCCTCATATCTTGCCCCCTAAGTTGTGTCTTCCTCCTTGACTTTTTCCCCTGCTTTTGCAATATCTGTGAGCTTAGTTTTGGCACCTTTTTGTCCTTTGCACTGCACCTGATAAAACCCCGGGCCATTTTCTTAGAGTCATTAAATTTCCTAAATTTTCTTTTTGTCTCCTCCAATTGCAAATCCTTTGATGTTGTGTCCGTTCCAGCGTGTTTGTAGGTCCTTCTTTTCTGTTTTGGCCTTCAGTGGGGATCAATTTTGGCAAGCTTTGCTGCATGTGCCTGCCCTTGGTGGCGTATGGCCTGCCTGCATTTTGATGGCTTTGACTTTGGAAAAGATTTTTTGTTCTTTTTTTTTTTATTATTGTAAGTATTCATGCCATGTCCCTCACATCTTGCCCCCTAAGTTGTGTCTTGCTCCTTGACTTTTTCCCCTGCTTTTGCAACATCTGTGAGCTTAGTTTTGGCACCTTTTGGTCTTTTGCACTGCACCTGATAAAACCCCGGGCCATTTTCTAAGAGTCATAAAAATTTCCCAAATTTTCTTTTTTTCTCCTCCAATTGCAATTCCTTTGATTTTGACTCCTTTCCAGCGTGTTTGTAGGTCCTTCTTTTCTGTTTTGGCCTTCAGTGGGGATCAATTTTGGCAAGCTTTGCTGCATGTGCCTGCCCTTGGTGGGGTATGGCCTGCCTGCATTTTGATGGCTTTGACTTTGGGAAAGATTTTTTTCTTTTTTTTTTTTTTTTTTGTTTAAGTATTCATGCCATGTCCCTCATATCTTGCTCCCTAAGTTGTGTCTTCCTCCTTCACTTTTTCCCCTGCTTTTGCAATATCTGTGAGCTTAGTTTTGGCACCTTTGGTCCTTTGCACTGCACCTGCTAATACCCCAGGCCACTTTCTAAGAGTCATTAAATTTCATAAATTTTCTTTTTTTCTCCTCCAATTGCAAATCCTTTGATGTTGTCTCCATTCCAGCGTGTTTGCAAGTCCTTCTTTTCTGTTTTGGCCTTCAGTGGGGATCAATTTTGGCAAGCTTTGCTGCATGTGCCTGCCCTTGGTGGCGTATGACCTGCCTGCATTTTGATGGCTTTGACTTTGGGAAAGATTTTTTCTTTTTTTTTTTTTTTATTATTTTAAGTATTCATGCCATGTCCCTCATATCTTGCCCCCTAAGTTGTGTCTTCCTCGTTGACTTTTTCCCCTGCTTTTGCAACATCTGTGAGCTTAGTTTTGGCACCTTTTGGTCCTTTGCAATGCAGCTGATTTCCTCACAGCCTATTTTTTGTAGAGACTAAAATTCCCGATTTTCTGTTTTTTCAATTGCATTTCATTTGATCCTATCTCCTTTCCAGGGTTTTTGTAAGCCTTTCTTTTGGGATTCGCAAGATTCCTCTTCCTGAAAGGAAATTTCATTTCCTTTCGGGAAGGGAAAAGGAAACTTGCGATTTCAATGGGGACCAAGAGAGGAATCTTTGGTGCATGTCCCTGCACTTGATGGCAGGCCATGCCTTTTGATGGCTTTGACTTTGGGAAAGATTTTTTCTTTTTTTGGTTGTTTTCAGAAGTGTTCATGCCATGTCCCTCATATCTTGCCCCCTAAGGTGTGTCTTCCTCCTTGACTTTTTCCCCTGCTTTTGCAACATCTGTGAGCTTAGTTTTGGCATCTTTGGTCCTTTGCACTGCACATGATATAGTGCCAGGCCATTTTCTTAGAGTCACTAAATTTCCCACATTTTCTTTTTTTCTCCTCCAATTGCAATTCCTTTGATGTTGTCTCTATTCCAGCGTGTTTGCAGGTCCTTCTTTTCTGTTTTGGCCTTCAGTGGGGATCAATTTTGGCAAGCTTTGCTGCATGTGCCTGCCCTTGGTGGCGTATGGCCTGCCTGCATTTTGATGGCTTTGACTTTGGGAAAGATTTTTTCTTTTTTTGGTTTTTTTCAGAAGTGTTCATGCCATGTCCCTCACATCTTGCCCCCTAAGTTGTGTCTTCCTCCTTGACTTTTTCCCCTGCTTTTGCAACATCTGTGAGCTTAGTTTTGGCATCTTTGGTCCTTTGCACTGCACCTGATAAAATCCCGGGCCATTTTCTAAGAGTCACTAAATTTCCCAAATTTTCATTTTTTCTCCTCCAATTGCAATTCCTTTGATGTTGTCTCCATTCCAGCGTGTTTGTAGGTCCTTCTTTCTGTTTTGGCCTTCAGTGGGGATCAATTTTGGCAAGCTTTGCTGCATGAGGCTGCCCTTGCTGGCGTATGGCCTGCCTGCACTTTTATGGCTTTGACTTTGGGAAAGATTTTTTCTTTTTTTTTTCTTTTTTGTTTTAAGTATTCATGCCATGACCCTCATATCTTGCCCCCTAAGTTGTGTCTTCCTCCTTGACTTTTTCCCATGATTTTTCAATATCTGTGAGCTTACTTTTGTTACCTTTTGGTCTTTTGCAATGCAGCTGATTTCCTCACAGCCTATTTTTTAAGAAATTAAAATTCCCGATTTTCTGCTTTTTTCAATTGCATTTCTTTTGATCCTATCTCCTTTCCAGAGTGTTTGTAAGCCTTTCTTTTGGGATTCGCAAGATTCCTTTTCCCTTCCCGAAAGGAAATTTCATTTCCTTTCGGGAAGAGAAAGGGTATCTTGCTATTTCAATGGGGACAAATAGAGGAATCTTTGGTGCATGTCCCTGCACCTGACGGCAGGCCATGCCTTTTAAAGGCTTTGACTTTGGGAAAGATTTTTTTCTTTTTTTGGTTGTTTTCTGAAGTGTTCATGCCGTGTCCCTCATATCTTGCCCCCTAAGTTCTGTCTTCCTCCTTGACTTTTTCCCCTGCTTTTGCAACATCTGTGAGCTTAGTTTTGGCATCTTTTGCTCCTTTGCCCTGCACATGATATACTGCCAGGCCATTTTCTTAGAGTCAATAAATTTCCCAAATTTTCTTTTTTTCTCCTCCAGTTGCAATTCCTTTGATGTTGACCCCTTTCCAGCGTGTTTGTAGGTCCTTCTTTTCTGTTTTGGCATTCAGTGGGGATCAATTTTGGTAAGCCTTGCTGCATGTGCCTGCCCTTGGTGGCGTATGGCCTGCCTGCATTTTGATGGCTTTGACTTTGGGAAAGATTTTTTTTTTTTTTTGTTTCTTTTAAATATTCATGCCATGTCCCTCATATCTTGCCCCCTAAGTTGTGTCTTCCTCCCTGACTATTTCCCCTGCTTTTGCAACATCTGTGAGCTTAGTTTTGGCACATTTTGGTCCTTTGCAGTGCACCTGCTAATACCCTCATCCACTTTCTAAGAGTCGTTAAATTTCCTAAATTTTCTTTTTATCTCCTCCAATTGCAAATCCTTTGATGTTGACTCCTTTCCAGCGTGTTTGTAGGTCCTTCTTTTCTGTTTTGGCCTTCAGTGGGGATCAATTTTGACAAGCTTTGCTGCATGTGCCTGCCCTTGGTGGCGTATGGCCTGCCTGCATTTTGATGGCTTTGACTTTGGGAAAGATTTTTTCTTCTTTTGTTTTTTATTATTGTAAATATTCATGCCATGTCCCTCATATCTTGCCCCCTAAGTTGTGTCTTCCTCCTTGACTTTTTCCCCTGCTTTTGCAACATCTGTGAGCTTAGTTTTGGCACCTTTTGGGCCTTTGCAATGCAGCTGATTTCCTCACAGCCTATTTTTTGAAGAGACTAAAATTCCCGATTTTCTGCTTTTTTCAATTGCATTTCATTTGAACCTATCTCCTTTCCAGAGTGTTTGTAAGCCTTTCTTTTGGGATTCGTAAGATTCCTTTTCCCTTCCCGAAAGGAAATTTCATTTCCTTTCGAGAAGGGAAAAGGAATCTTGCGATTTCAATGGGGACCAATAGAGGAATCTTTGGTACATGTCCCTGCACTTGATGGCAGGCCATGCCTTTTGATGGCTTTGACTTTGGGAAAGATTTTTTTCTTTTTTTGGTTGTTTTCTGAAGTGTTCATGCCATCTCCCTCCTATCTTGCCCCCTAAGTTGTGTCTTCCTCCTTGACTTTTTCCCCTGCTTTTGCAACATCTGTGAGCTTAGTTTTGGATCGTTTTGGTCCTTTGCAATGCACGTGATAAAACCCCAGGCCACTTTCAAAGAGTCACTAAATTTCCCAAATTTTCTTTTTTTCTCCTCCAATTGAAATTCCTTTGATTTTGACTCCTTTCGAGCGTGTTTGTAGGTCCTTCTTTTCTGTTTTGGCCTTCAGTGGGGATCAGTTTTGGCAAGATTTGCTGCATGTGCCTGCCCATGCTGGCGTATGGCCTGCCTGCACTTTGTTGGCTTTGACTTTGGGAAAGATTTTTTCTTTTTTTTTTCTTTTTTGTTTTAAGTATTCATGCCATGTCCCTCATATCTTGCCCCCTAAGTTGTGTCTTCCTCCTTGACTTTTTCCCCTGCTTTTGCAACATCTGTGAGCTTAGTTTTGGCACCTTTTGGTCCTTTGCAATGCAGCTGATTTCCTCACAGCCTATTTTTTGTAGAGATTAAAATTCCCGAGTTTCTGTTTTTTCAATTGCATTTCATTTGATCCTATCTCCTTTCCAGAGTGTTTGTAAGCCTTTCTTTTGGGATTCGCAAGATTCCTTTTCCCTTCCCGAAAGGAAATTTCATTTCCTTTCGGGAAGGGAAAAGGAATCTTGCGATTTCAATGGGGACCAATAGAGGAATCTTTGTTGCATGTCCCTGCACTTGATGGCAGGCCATGCCTTTTGATGGCTTTGACTTTGGGAAAGATTTTTTCTTTTTTTGGTTGTTTTCAGAAGTGTTCATGCCATGTCCCTCACATCTTGCCCCCTAAGTTGTGTCTTCCTCCTTGACTTTTTCCCCAGCTTTTGCAACATCTGTGAGCTTAGTTTTGGCATCTTTGGTCCTTTGCACTGCACATGATATACTGCGGGCCATTTTCTTAGAGTCACTAAATTTCCCAAATTTTCTTTTTTTCTCCTCCAATTGCAATTCCTTTGATGGTTCTCCATTCCAGCGTGTTTGCAGGTCCTTCTTTCTGTTTTGGACTTCAGTGGGGATCAATTTTGGTAAGATTTGCTGCATATGCCTGCCCTTGGTGGCGTATGGCCTGCCTGCATTTTGATGGCTTTGACTTTGGGAAAGATTTTTTCTTCTTTTTTTTTTTATTATTGTAAGTATTCATGCCATGTCCCTCACATCTTGTCCCCTAAGTTTTGTCTTCCTCCCTGACTTTTTCCCCTGCTTTTGCAACATCTGTGAGCTTAGTTTTGGCATCTTTTGGTCCTTTGCACTGCACCTGATATAAACCCAGGCCATTTTCTTAGAGTCATTAAATTTTCAAAATTTTCTTTTTTCTCCTCCAATTGCAATTCCTTTGATGTTGACTCCTTTCCAGCGTGTTTGTACGTCCTTCTTTTCTGTTTTGGCCTTCAGTGGGGATCAATTTTGGCAAGCTTTGCTGCATGTGCCTGCCCTTGGTGGCGTATGGCCTGCCTGCATTTTGATGGCTTTGACTTTGGGAAAGATTTTTTCTTTTTTTGGTTTTTTTCAGAAGTGTTCATGCCATGTCCCTCACATCTTGCCCCCTAAGTTGTGTCTTCCTCCTTGACTTTTTCCCCTGCTTTTGCAACATCTGTGAGCTTAGTTTTGGCATCTTTGGTCCTTTGCACTGCACCTGATAAAATCCCGGGCCATTTTCTAAGAGTCACTAAATTTCCCAAATTTTCATTTTTTCTCCTCCAATTGCAATTCCTTTGATGTTGTCTCCATTCCAGCGTGTTTGTAGGTCCTTCTTTCTGTTTTGGCCTTCAGTGGGGATCAATTTTGGCAAGCTTTGCTGCATGAGCCTGCCCTTGCTGGCGTATGGCCTGCCTGCACTTTTATGGCTTTGACTTTGGGAAAGATTTTTTCTTTTTTTTTTCTTTTTTGTTTTAAGTATTCATGCCATGACCCTCATATCTTGCCCCCTAAGTTGTGTCTTCCTCCTTGACTTTTACCCATGATTTTTCAATATCTGTGAGCTTACTTTTGTTACCTTTTGGTCTTTTGCAATGCAGCTGATTTCCTCACAGCCTATTTTTTTAGAAATTAAAATTCCCGATTTTCTGCTTTTTTCAATTGCATTTCTTTTGATCCTATCTCCTTTCCAGAGTGTTTGTAAGCCTTTCTTTTGGGATTCGCAAGATTCCTTTTCCCTTCCCGAAAGGAAATTTCATTTCCTTTCGGGAAGGGAAAGGGTATCTTGCTATTTCAATGGGGACAAATCGAGGAATCTTTGGTGCATGTCCCTGCACCTGACGGCAGGCCATGCCTTTTAAAGGCTTTGACTTTGGGAAAGATTTTTTTCTTTTTTTGGTTGTTTTCTGAAGTGTTCATGCCGTGTCCCTCATATCTTGCCCCCTAAGTTCTGTCTTCCTCCTTGACTTTTTCCCCTGCTTTTGCAACATCTGTGAGCTTAGTTTTGGCACCTTTTTGTCCTTTGCACTGCACCTGATAAAACCCCGGGCCATTTTCTTAGAGTCATTAAATTTCCTAAATTTTCTTTTTATCTCCTCCAATTGCAAATCCTTTGATGTTGTGTCCGTTCCAGCGTGTTTGTAGGTCCTTGTTTTCTGTTTTGGCCTTCAGTGGGGATCAATTTTGGCAAGCTTTGCTGCATGTGCCTGCCCTTGGTGGCGTATGGCCTGCCTGCATTTTGAAGGCTTTGACTTTGGGAAAGATTTTTTCTTTTTTTTTTTTTTATTATTTTAAGTGTTCATGCCATGTCCCTCACATCATGCCCCCTAAGTTGTGTCTTTCTCCTTGACTTTTTCCCCTGCTTTTGCAACATCTGTGAGCTTAGTTTTGGCACCTTTTGGTCCTTTGCAATGCAGCTGATTTCCTCACAGCCTATTTTTTGAAGAGACTAAAATTCCCGATTTCTGCTTTTTTCAATTGCATTTCATTTGATCCTATCTCCTTTCCAGAGTGTTTGTAAGCCTTTCTTTTGGGATTCGCAAGATTCCTTTTCCCTTCCCGAAAGGAGATTTCATTTGCTTTCAGGAAGCAAAAAGGAATCTTGCGATTTCAATGGGGACCAATAGAGGAATCTTTGGTGCATGTCCCTGCACTTCATGGCAGGCCATGCCTTTTGATGGCTTTGACTTTGGGAAAGATTTTTTTCTTTTTTTGGTTGTTTTCTGAAGTGTTCATGCCATGTCCCTCATATCTTGCCTCCTAAGTTCTGTCTTCCTCCTTGACTTTTTCCCATGCTTTTGCAACATTTGTGAGCTTAGTTTTGGCACCTTTTGGTCCTTTGCAATGCACCTGAACGAACCCCAGACCATTTTCTAAGAGGCATAAAAATTTCCCAAATTTTCTTTTTTTCTCCTCCAATTGCAATTCCTTTGATTTTGACTCCTTTCGAGCGTGTTTGTAGGTCCTTCTTTTCTGTTTTGGCCTTCAGTGGGGATCAATTTTGGCAAGCTTTGCTGCATGTGCCTGCCCTTGGTGGGGTATGGCCTGCCTGCATTTTGATGGCTTTGACTTTGGGAAAGATTTTTTTCTTTTTTTTTTTTTTTTTTTTTGTTTAAGTATTCATGCCATGTCCCTCATATCTTGCTCCCTAAGTTGTGTCTTCCTCCTTCACTTTTTCCCCTGCTTTTGCAATATCTGTGAGCTTAGTTTTGGCACCTTTGGTCCTTTGCACTGCACCTGCTAATACCCCAGGCCACTTTCTAAGAGTCATTAAATTTCATAAATTTTCTTTTTTTCTCCTCCAATTGCAAATCCTTTGATGTTGACTCCTTTCCAGCGTGTTTGCAAGTCCTTCTTTTCTGTTTTGGCCTTCAGTGGGGATCAATTTTGGCAAGCTTTGCTGCATGTGCCTGCCCTTGGTGGCGTATGACCTGCCTGCATTTTGATGGCTTTGACTTTGGGAAAGATTTTTTCTTTTTTTTTTTTTTTATTATTTTAAGTATTCATGCCATGTCCCTCATATCTTGCCCCCTAAGTTGTGTCTTCCTCCTTGACTTTTTCCCCTGCTTTTGCAACATCTGTGAGCTTAGTTTTGGCACCTTTTGGTCCTTTGCAATGCAGCTGATTTCCTCACAGCCTATTTTTTGTAGAGACTAAAATTCCCGATTTTCTGTTTTTTCAATTGCATTTCATTTGATCCTATCTCCTTTCAGGGTTTTTGTAAGCCTTTCTTTTGGGATTCGCAAGATTCCTTTTCCCTTCCCGAAAGGAAATTTCATTTCCTTTCGGGAAGGGAAAAGGAATCTTGCGATTTCAATGGGGACCAATAGAGGAATCTTTGTTGCATGTCCCTGCACTTGATGGCAGGCCATGCCTTTTGATGGCTTTGACTTTGGGAAAGATTTTTTCTTTTTTTGGTTGTTTTCAGAAGTGTTCATGCCATGTCCCTCACATCTTACCCCCTAAGTTTTGTCTTCCTCCCTGACTTTTTCCCCTGCTTTTGCAACATCTGTGAGCTTAGTTTTGGCATCTTTTGGTCCTTTGCACTGCACCTGATATAAACCCAGGCCATTTTCTTAGAGTCACTAAATTTTCAAAATTTTCTCTTTTCTACTCCAATTGCAATTCCTTTGATGTTGACTCCTTTCCAGCGTGTTTGTACGTCCTTCTTTTCTGTTTTGGCCTTCAGTGGGGATCAATTTTGGCAAGCTTTGCTGCATGTGCCTGCCCTTGGTGGCGTATGACCTGCCTGCATTTTGATGGCTTTGACTTTGGGAAAGATTTTTTCTTTTTTTTTTTTTTTATTATTTTAAGTATTCATGCCATGTCCCTCATATCTTGCCCCCTAAGTTGTGTCTTCCTCCTTGACTTTTTCCCCTGCTTTTGCAACATCTGTGAGCTTAGTTTTGGCACCTTTTGGTCCTTTGCAATGCAGCTGATTTCCTCACAGCCTATTTTTTGTAGAGACTAAAATTCCCGATTTTCTGTTTTTTCAATTGCATTTCATTTGATCCTATCTCCTTTCAGGGTTTTTGTAAGCCTTTCTTTTGGGATTCGCAAGATTCCTTTTCCCTTCCCGAAAGGAAATTTCATTTCCTTTCGGGAAGGGAAAAGGAATCTTGCGATTTCAATGGGGACCAATAGAGGAATCTTTGTTGCATGTCCCTGCACTTGATGGCAGGCCATGCCTTTTGATGGCTTTGACTTTGGGAAAGATTTTTTCTTTTTTTGGTTGTTTTCAGAAGTGTTCATGCCATGTCCCTCACATCTTACCCCCTAAGTTTTGTCTTCCTCCCTGACTTTTTCCCCTGCTTTTGCAACATCTGTGAGCTTAGTTTTGGCATCTTTTGGTCCTTTGCACTGCACCTGATATAAACCCAGGCCATTTTCTTAGAGTCACTAAATTTTCAAAATTTTCTCTTTTCTACTCCAATTGCAATTCCTTTGATGTTGACTCCTTTCCAGCGTGTTTGTACGTCCTTCTTTTCTGTTTTGGCCTTCAGTGGGGATCAATTTTGGCAAGCTTTGCTGCATGTGCCTGCCCTTGGTGGCGTATGGCCTGCCTGCATTTTGATGGCTTTGACTTTGGGAAAGATTTTTTCTTTTTTTTTTTTTTTTATTATTTTAAATATTCATGCCATGTCCCTCATATCTTGCCCCCTAAGTTGTGTCTTCCTCCTAGACTTTTTCCCCTCATTTTGCAACATCTGTGAGCTTAGTTTTGGCGCCTTTTGGTCCTTTGCACTGCACCTGATAAAACCCCGGGCCATTTTCTTAGAGTCACTAAATTTTCCAAATTTTCTTTTTTCTCCTCCAATTGCAATTCCTTAGATGATGTCTACATTCCAGCGTGTTTGTAGGTCCTTCTTTTATGTTTTGGCCTTCAGTGGGGTTTAATTTTGGCAAGCTTTGCTGCAAGTGCCTGCACTTGCAGGCGTATGGCCTGCCTGCATTTTGATGGCTTTGACTTTGGGAAAGATTTTTTCTCTTTTTTTTTTTTATTATTTTAAGTATTCATGCCATGTCCCTCACATCTTGCTCCCTAAGTTGTGTCTTCCTCCTTGACTTTTTCCCCTGCTTTTGCAACATCTGTGACCTTAGTTTTAGCATCTTTGGTCCTTTGCACTGCACCTGATAAAATCCCGGGCCATATTCTAAGAGTCACTAAATTTCCCAAATTTTCTTTTTTTCTCCTCCAATTGCAATTCCTTTGATGTTGTCTCCATTCCAGCGTGTTTGTAGGTCCTTCTTTCTGTTTTGGCCTTCAGTGGGGATCAATTTTGGCAAGCTTTGCTGCATGTGCCTGCCCTTGGTGGCGTATGGCCTGCCTGCATTTTGATGGCTTTGACTTTGGTAAAGATTTTTTCTTTTTTTTTTTTTATTATTTTTAGTATTCATGCCATGTCCCTCACATCTTGCCCCCTAAGTTGTGTCTTCCTCGTTGACTTTTTCCCCTGCTTTTGCAACATCTGTGAGCTTAGTTTTGGCACCTTTTGGTCCTTTGCAATGCAGCTGATTTCCTCACAGCCTATTTTTTGTAGAGACTAAAATTCCCGATTTTCTGTTTTTTCAATTGCATTTCATTTGATCCTATCTCCTTTCCAGGGTTTTTGTAAGCCTTTCTTTTGGGATTCGCAAGATTCCTCTTCCTGAAAGGAAATTTCATTTCCTTTCGGGAAGGGAAAAGGAAACTTGCGATTTCAATGGGGACCAAGAGAGGAATCTTTGGTGCATGTCCCTGCACTTGATGGCAGGCCATGCCTTTTGATGGCTTTGACTTTGGGAAAGATTTTTTCTTTTTTTGGTTGTTTTCAGAAGTGTTCATGCCATGTCCCTCATATCTTGCCCCCTAAGGTGTGTCTTCCTCCTTGACTTTTTCCCCTGCTTTTGCAACATCTGTGAGCTTAGTTTTGGCATCTTTGGTCCTTTGCACTGCACATGATATAGTGCCAGGCCATTTTCTTAGAGTCACTAAATTTCCCACATTTTCTTTTTTTCTCCTCCAATTGCAATTCCTTTGATGTTGTCTCTATTCCAGCGTGTTTGTAGGTCCTTCTTTTCTGTTTTGGCCTTCAGTGGGGATCAATTTTGGCAAGCTTTGCTGCATGTGCCTGCCCTTGGTGGCGTATGGCCTGCCTGCATTTTGATGGCTTTGACTTTGGGAAAGATTTTTTCTTTTTTTGGTTTTTTTCAGAAGTGTTCATGCCATGTCCCTCACATCTTGCCCCCTAAGTTGTGTCTTCCTCCTTGACTTTTTCCCCTGCTTTTGCAACATCTGTGAGCTTAGTTTTGGCATCTTTGGTCCTTTGCACTGCACCTGATAAAATCCCGGGCCATTTTCTAAGAGTCACTAAATTTCCCAAATTTTCATTTTTTCTCCTCCAATTGCAATTCCTTTGATGTTGTCTCCATTCCAGCGTGTTTGTAGGTCCTTCTTTCTGTTTTGGCCTTCAGTGGGGATCAATTTTGGCAAGCTTTGCTGCATGAGCCTGCCCTTGCTGGCGTATGGCCTGCCTGCACTTTTATGGCTTTGACTTTGGGAAAGATTTTTTCTTTTTTTTTTCTTTTTTGTTTTAAGTATTCATGCCATGACCCTCATATCTTGCCCCCTAAGTTGTGTCTTCCTCCTTGACTTTTACCCATGATTTTTCAATATCTGTGAGCTTACTTTTGTTACCTTTTGGTCTTTTGCAATGCAGCTGATTTCCTCACAGCCTATTTTTTTAGAAATTAAAATTCCCGATTTTCTGCTTTTTTCAATTGCATTTCTTTTGATCCTATCTCCTTTCCAGAGTGTTTGTAAGCCTTTCTTTTGGGATTCGCAAGATTCCTTTTCCCTTCCCGAAAGGAAATTTCATTTCCTTTCGGGAAGGGAAAGGGTATCTTGCTATTTCAATGGGGACAAATCGAGGAATCTTTGGTGCATGTCCCTGCACCTGACGGCAGGCCATGCCTTTTAAAGGCTTTGACTTTGGGAAAGATTTTTTTCTTTTTTTGGTTGTTTTCTGAAGTGTTCATGCCGTGTCCCTCATATCTTGCCCCCTAAGTTCTGTCTTCCTCCTTGACTTTTTCCCCTGCTTTTGCAACATCTGTGAGCTTAGTTTTGGCATCTTTTGCTCCTTTGCCCTGCACATGATATACTGCCAGGCCATTTTCTTAGAGTCAATAAATTTCCCAAATTTTCTTTTTTTCTCCTCCAGTTGCAATTCCTTTGATGTTGACCCCTTTCCAGCGTGTTTGTAGGTCCTTCTTTTCTGTTTTGGCATTCAGTGGGGATCAATTTTGGTAAGCCTTGCTGCATGTGCCTGCCCTTGGTGGCGTATGGCCTGCCTGCATTTTGATGGCTTTGACTTTGGGAAAGATTTTTTTTTTTTTTTTGTTTCTTTTAAATATTCATGCCATGTCCCTCATATCTTGCCCCCTAAGTTGTGTCTTCCTCCCTGACTATTTCCCCTGCTTTTGCAACATCTGTGAGCTTAGTTTTGGCACATTTTGGTCCTTTGCAGTGCACCTGCTAATACCCTCATCCACTTTCTAAGAGTCGTTAAATTTCCTAAATTTTCTTTTTATCTCCTCCAATTGCAAATCCTTTGATGTTGACTCCTTTCCAGCGTGTTTGTAGGTCCTTCTTTTCTGTTTTGGCCTTCAGTGGGGATCAATTTTGACAAGCTTTGCTGCATGTGCCTGCCCTTGGTGGCGTATGGCCTGCCTGCATTTTGATGGCTTTGACTTTGGGAAAGATTTTTTCTTCTTTTGTTTTTTATTATTGTAAATATTCATGCCATGTCCCTCATATCTTGCCCCCTAAGTTGTGTCTTCCTCCTTGACTTTTTCCCCTGCTTTTGCAACATCTGTGAGCTTAGTTTTGGCACCTTTTGGGCCTTTGCAATGCAGCTGATTTCCTCACAGCCTATTTTTTGAAGAGACTAAAATTCCCGATTTTCTGCTTTTTTCAATTGCATTTCATTTGAACCTATCTCCTTTCCAGAGTGTTTGTAAGCCTTTCTTTTGGGATTCGTAAGATTCCTTTTCCCTTCCCGAAAGGAAATTTCATTTCCTTTCGAGAAGGGAAAAGGAATCTTGCGATTTCAATGGGGACCAATAGAGGAATCTTTGGTACATGTCCCTGCACTTGATGGCAGGCCATGCCTTTTGATGGCTTTGACTTTGGGAAAGATTTTTTTCTTTTTTTGGTTGTTTTCTGAAGTGTTCATGCCATCTCCCTCCTATCTTGCCCCCTAAGTTGTGTCTTCCTCCTTGACTTTTTCCCCTGCTTTTGCAACATCTGTGAGCCTAGTTTTGGATCGTTTTGGTCCTTTGCAATGCACGTGATAAAACCCCAGGCCACTTTCAAAGAGTCACTAAATTTCCCAAATTTTCTTTTTTTCTCCTCCAATTGAAATTCCTTTGATTTTGACTCCTTTCGAGCGTGTTTGTAGGTCCTTCTTTTCTGTTTTGGCCTTCAGTGGGGATCAGTTTTGGCAAGATTTGCTGCATGTGCCTGCCCATGCTGGCGTATGGCCTGCCTGCACTTTGTTGGCTTTGACTTTGGGAAAGATTTTTTCTTTTTTTTTTCTTTTTTGTTTTAAGTATTCATGCCATGTCCCTCATATCTTGCCCCGTAAGTTGTGTCTTCCTCCTTGACTTTTTCCCCTGCTTTTGCAACATCTGTGAGCTTAGTTTTGGCACCTTTTGGTCCTTTGCAATGCAGCTGATTTCCTCACAGCCTATTTTTTGTAGAGATTAAAATTCCCGAGTTTCTGTTTTTTCAATTGCATTTCATTTGATCCTATCTCCTTTCCAGAGTGTTTGTAAGCCTTTCTTTTGGGATTCGCAAGATTCCTTTTCCCTTCCCGAAAGGAAATTTCATTTCCTTTCGGGAAGGGAAAAGGAATCTTGCGATTTCAATGGGGACCAATAGAGGAATCTTTGTTGCATGTCCCTGCACTTGATGGCAGGCCATGCCTTTTGATGGCTTTGACTTTGGGAAAGATTTTTTCTTTTTTTGGTTTTTTTCAGAAGTGTTCATGCCATGTCCCTCACATCTTGCCCCCTAAGTTGTGTCTTCCTCCTTGACTTTTTCCCCAGCTTTTGCAACATCTGTGAGCTTAGTTTTGGCATCTTTGGTCCTTTGCACTGCACATGATATACTGCGGGCCATTTTCTTAGAGTCACTAAATTTCCCAAATTTTCTTTTTTTCTCCTCCAATTGCAATTCCTTTGATGGTTCTCCATTCCAGCGTGTTTGCAGGTCCTTCTTTTCTGTTTTGGACTTCAGTGGGGATCAATTTTGGTAAGATTTGCTGCATATGCCTGCCCTTGGTGGCGTATGGCCTGCCTGCATTTTGATGGCTTTGACTTTGGGAAAGATTTTTTCTTCTTTTTTTTTTTATTATTGTAAGTATTCATGCCATGTCCCTCACATCTTGTCCCCTAAGTTTTGTCTTCCTCCCTGACTTTTTCCCCTGCTTTTGCAACATCTGTGAGCTTAGTTTTGGCACCTTTTGGTCCTTTGCACTGCACCTGATATAAACCCAGGCCATTTTATTAGAGTCATTAAATTTCCAAAATTTACTTTTTTCTCTTCCAATTGCAATTCCTTTGATGTTGCGTCCATTCCAGCGTGTTTGTACGTCCTTCTTTTCTGTTTCGGCCTTCAGTGGGGATCAATTTTGGCAAGCTTTGCTGCATGTGCCTGCCCTTGGTGGCGTATGGCCTGCCTGCATTTTGATGGCTTTGACTTTGGGAAAGATTTTTTTTTTTTCTTTTTTATTTAAAGTATTCATGCCATGTCCCTCACATCTTGCCCCCTAAGTTGTGTCTTCCTCCTTGACTTTTTCCCCTGCTTTTGCAACATCTGTGAGCTTAGTTTTGGCACCTTTTTGTCCTTTGCACTGCACCTGATAAAACCCCGGGCCATTTTCTTAGAGTCATTAAATTTCCTAAATTTTCTTTTTATCTCCTCCAATTGCAAATCCTTTGATGTTGTGTCCGTTCCAGCGTGTTTGTAGGTCCTTGTTTTCTGTTTTGGCCTTCAGTGGGGATCAATTTTGGCAAGCTTTGCTGCATGTGCCTGCCCTTGGTGGCGTATGGCCTGCCTGCATTTTGAAGGCTTTGACTTTGGGAAAGATTTTTTCTTTTTTTTTTTTTTATTATTTTAAGTGTTCATGCCATGTCCCTCACATCATGCCCCCTAAGTTGTGTCTTTCTCCTTGACTTTTTCCCCTGCTTTTGCAACATCTGTGAGCTTAGTTTTGGCACCTTTTGGTCCTTTGCAATGCAGCTGATTTCCTCACAGCCTATTTTTTGAAGAGACTAAAATTCCCGATTTCTGCTTTTTTCAATTGCATTTCATTTGATCCTATCTCCTTTCCAGAGTGTTTGTAAGCCTTTCTTTTGGGATTCGCAAGATTCCTTTTCCCTTCCCGAAAGGAGATTTCATTTGCTTTCAGGAAGCAAAAAGGAATCTTGCGATTTCAATGGGGACCAATAGAGGAATCTTTGGTGCATGTCCCTGCACTTCATGGCAGGCCATGCCTTTTGATGGCTTTGACTTTGGGAAAGATTATTTTCTTTTTTTGGTTGTTTTCTGAAGTGTTCATGCCATGTCCCTCATATCTTGCCTCCTAAGTTCTGTCTTCCTCCTTGACTTTTTCCCATGCTTTTGCAACATTTGTGAGCTTAGTTTTGGCACCTTTTGGTCCTTTGCAATGCACCTGAACGAACCCCAGACCATTTTCTAAGAGGCATAAAAATTTCCCAAATTTTCTTTTTTTCTCCTCCAATTGCAATTCCTTTGATTTTGACTCCTTTCGAGCGTGTTTGTAGGTCCTTCTTTTCTGTTTTGGCCTTCAGTGGGGATCAATTTTGGCAAGCTTTGCTGCATGTGCCTGCCCTTGGTGGGGTATGGCCTGCCTGCATTTTGATGGCTTTGACTTTGGGAAAGATTTTTTTCTTTTTTTTTTTTTTTTTTTTGTTTAAGTATTCATGCCATGTCCCTCATATCTTGCTCCCTAAGTTGTGTCTTCCTCCTTCACTTTTTCCCCTGCTTTTGCAATATCTGTGAGCTTAGTTTTGGCACCTTTGGTCCTTTGCACTGCACCTGCTAATACCCCAGGCCACTTTCTAAGAGTCATTAAATTTCATAAATTTTATTTTTTTCTCCTCCAATTGCAAATCCTTTGATGTTGACTCCTTTCCAGCGTGTTTGCAAGTCCTTCTTTTCTGTTTTGGCCTTCAGTGGGGATCAATTTTGGCAAGCTTTGCTGCATGTGCCTGCCCTTGGTGGCGTATGACCTGCCTGCATTTTGATGGCTTTGACTTTGGGAAAGATTTTTTCTTTTTTTTTTTTTTTATTATTTTAAGTATTCATGCCATGTCCCTCATATCTTGCCCCCTAAGTTGTGTCTTCCTCCTTGACTTTTTCCCCTGCTTTTGCAACATCTGTGAGCTTAGTTTTGGCACCTTTTGGTCCTTTGCAATGCAGCTGATTTCCTCACAGCCTATTTTTTGTAGAGACTAAAATTCCCGATTTTCTGTTTTTTCAATTGCATTTCATTTGATCCTATCTCCTTTCAGGGTTTTTGTAAGCCTTTCTTTTGGGATTCGCAAGATTCCTTTTCCCTTCCCGAAAGGAAATTTCATTTCCTTTCGGGAAGGGAAAAGGAATCTTGCGATTTCAATGGGGACCAATAGAGGAATCTTTGTTGCATGTCCCTGCACTTGATGGCAGGCCATGCCTTTTGATGGCTTTGACTTTGGGAAAGATTTTTTCTTTTTTTGGTTGTTTTCAGAAGTGTTCATGCCATGTCCCTCACATCTTACCCCCTAAGTTTTGTCTTCCTCCCTGACTTTTTCCCCTGCTTTTGCAACATCTGTGAGCTTAGTTTTGGCATCTTTTGGTCCTTTGCACTGCACCTGATATAAACCCAGGCCATTTTCTTAGAGTCACTAAATTTTCAAAATTTTCTCTTTTCTACTCCAATTGCAATTCCTTTGATGTTGACTCCTTTCCAGCGTGTTTGTACGTCCTTCTTTTCTGTTTTGGCCTTCAGTGGGGATCAATTTTGGCAAGCTTTGCTGCATGTGCCTGCCCTTGGTGGCGTATGGCCTGCCTGCATTTTGATGGCTTTGACTTTGGGAAAGATTTTTTCTTTTTTTTTTTTTTTTATTATTTTAAATATTCATGCCATGTCCCTCATATCTTGCCCCCTAAGTTGTGTCTTCCTCCTAGACTTTTTCCCCTCCTTTTGCAACATCTGTGAGCTTAGTTTTGGCGCCTTTTGGTCCTTTGCACTGCACCTGATAAAACCCCGGGCCATTTTCTTAGAGTCACTAAATTTTCCAAATTTTCTTTTTTCTCCTCCAATTGCAATTCCTTAGATGATGTCTACATTCCAGCGTGTTTGTAGGTCCTTCTTTTATGTTTTGGCCTTCAGTGGGGTTTAATTTTGGCAAGCTTTGCTGCAAGTGCCTGCACTTGCAGGCGTATGGCCTGCCTGCATTTTGATGGCTTTGACTTTGGGAAAGATTTTTTCTCTTTTTTTTTTTTATTATTTTAAGTATTCATGCCATGTCCCTCACATCTTGCTCCCTAAGTTGTGTCTTCCTCCTTGACTTTTTCCCCTGCTTTTGCAACATCTGTGACCTTAGTTTTGGCATCTTTGGTCCTTTGCACTGCACCTGATAAAATCCCGGGCCATATTCTAAGAGTCACTAAATTTCCCAAATTTTCTTTTTTTCTCCTCCAATTGCAATTCCTTTGATGTTGTCTCCATTCCAGCGTGTTTGTAGGTCCTTCTTTCTGTTTTGGCCTTCAGTGGGGATCAATTTTGGCAAGCTTTGCTGCATGTGCCTGCCCTTGGTGGCGTATGGCCTGCCTGCATTTTGATGGCTTTGACTTTGGTAAAGATTTTTTCTTTTTTTTTTTTTATTATTTTTAGTATTCATGCCATGTCCCTCACATCTTGCCCCCTAAGTTTTGTCTTCCTCCCTGACTTTTTCCCCTGCTTTTGCAACATCTGTGAGCTTAGTTTTGGCATCTTTTGGTCCTTTGCACTGCACCTGATATAAACCCAGGCCATTTTCTTAGAGTCACTAAATTTTCAAAATTTTCTTTTTTCTCCTCCAATTGCAATTCCTTTGATGTTGACTCCTTTCCAGCGTGTTTGTACGTCCTTCTTTTCTGTTTTGGCCTTCAGTGGGGATCAATTTTGGCAAGCTTTGCTGCATGTGCCTGCCCTTGGTGGCGTATGGCCTGCCTGCATTTTGATGGCTTTGACTTTGGGAAAGATTTTTTTCTTCCTTTTTTTTTTTTTGTTTAAGTATTCATGCCATGTCCCTCATATCTTGCCCCCTAAGTTGTGTCTTCCTCCTTGACTTTTTCCCCTGCTTTTGCAAAATCTGTGAGCTTAGTTTTGGCACCTTTTTGTCCTTTGCACTGCACCTGATAAAACCACGGGCCATTTTCTTAGAGTCATTATATTTCCTAAATTTTCTTTTCATCTCCTTCAATTGCAAATCCTTTTATGTTGTGTCCGTTCCAGCGTGTTTGTAGGTCCTTCTTTTCTGTTTTGGCCTTCAGTGGGGATCAATTTTGGCAAGCTTTGCTGCATGTGCCTGCCCTTGGTGGCGTATGGCCTGCCTGCATTTTGATGGCTTTGACTTTGGGAAAGATTTTTTCTTTTTTTTTTTTTTATTATTTTAAGTGTTCATGCCATGTCCCTCACATCATGCCCCCAAGTTGTGTCTTTCTCCTTGACTTTTTCCCCTGCTTTTGCAACATCTGTGAGCTTAGTTTTGGCACCTTTTGGTCCTTTGCAATGCAGCTGATTTCCTCACAGCCTATTTTTTGAAGAGACTAAAATTCCCGATTTCTGCTTTTTTCAATTGCATTTCATTTGATCCTATCTCCTTTCCAGAGTGTTTGTAAGCCTTTCTTTTGGGATTCGCAAGATTCCTTTTCCCTTCCCGAAAGGAAATTTCATTTGCTTTCGGGAAGGAAAAAGGAATCTTGCGATTTCAATGGGGACCAATAGAGGAATCTTTGGTGCATGTCCCTGCACTTCATGGCAGGCCATGCCTTTTGATGGCTTTGACTTTGGGAAAGATTTTTTTCTTTTTTTGGTTGTTTTCTGAAGTGTTCATGCCATGTCCCTCATATCTTGCCTCCTAAGTTCTGTCTTCCTCCTTGACTTTTTCCCCTGCTTTTGCAACATTTGTGAGCTTAGTTTTGGCACCTTTTGGTCCTTTGCAATGCACCTGAAAAAACCCCAGACCATTTTCTAAGAGTCATAAAAATTTCCCAAATTTTCTTTTTTTCTCCTCCAATTGCAATTCCTTTGATTTTGACTCCTTTCCAGCGTGTTTGTAGGTCCTTCTTTTCTGTTTTGGCCTTCAGTGGGGATCAATTTTGGCAAGCTTTGCTGCATGTGCCTGCCCTTGGTGGCGTATGGCCTGCCTGCATTTTGATGGCTTTGACTTTGGGAAAGATTTTTTTCTTTTTTTTTTTTTTTGTTGTTTAAGTATTCATGCCATGTCCCTCATATCTTGCCCCCTAAGTTGTGTCTTCCTCCTTGACTTTTTCCCCTGCTTTTGCAACATCTGTGAGCTTAGTTTTGGCACATTTTTGTCCTTTGCACTGCACCTGATAAAACCTCGGGCCATTTTCTTAGAGTCACTAAATTTCCAAAATTTTTTTTTTCTCCTGCAATTGCAATTCCTTTGATGTTGCGTCCATTCCAGCGAGTTTGTAGGTCCTTCTTTTCTGTTTTGGCCTTCTGTGGGGATCAATTTTGGCAAGCTTTGCTGCATGTGCCTGCCCTTGGTGGGGTATGGCCTGCCTGCATTTTGATGGCTTTGACTTTGGGAAAGATTTTTTTCTTTTTTTTTTTTTTTTTTGTTTAAGTATTCATGCCATGTCCCTCATATCTTGCTCCCTAAGTTGTGTCTTCCTCCTTCACTTTTTCCCCTGCTTTTGCAATATCTGTGAGCTTAGTTTTGGCACCTTTGGTCCTTTGCACTGCACCTGCTAATACCCCAGGCCACTTTCTAAGAGTCATTAAATTTCATAAATTTTCTTTTTTTCTCCTCCAATTGCAAATCCTTTGATGTTGTCTCCATTCCAGCGTGTTTGCAAGTCCTTCTTTTCTGTTTTGGCCTTCAGTGGGGATCAATTTTGGCAAGCTTTGCTGCATGTGCCTGCCCTTGGTGGCGTATGACCTGCCTGCATTTTGATGGCTTTGACTTTGGGAAAGATTTTTTCTTTTTTTTTTTTTTTTATTATTTTAAGTATTCATGCCATGTCCCTCATATCTTGCCCCCTAAGTTGTGTCTTCCTCCTTGACTTTTTCCCCTGCTTTTGCAACATCTGTGAGCTTAGTTTTGGCACCTTTTGGTCCTTTGCAATGCAGCTGATTTCCTCACAGCCTATTTTTTGTAGAGACTAAAATTCCCGATTTTCTGTTTTTTCAATTGCATTTCATTTGATCCTATCTCCTTTCAGGGTTTTTGTAAGCCTTTCTTTTGGGATTCGCAAGATTCCTTTTCCCTTCCCGAAAGGAAATTTCATTTCCTTTCGGGAAGGGAAAAGGAATCTTGCGATTTCAATGGGGACCAATAGAGGAATCTTTGGTGCATGTCCCTGCACTTGATGGCAGGCCATGCCTTTTGATGGCTTTGACTTTGGGAAAGATTTTTTCTTTTTTTGGTTGTTTTCAGAAGTGTTCATGCCATGTCCCTCACATCTTACCCCCTAAGTTTTGTCTTCCTCCCTGACTTTTTCCCCTGCTTTTGCAACATCTGTGAGCTTAGTTTTGGCATCTTTTGGTCCTTTGCACTGCACCTGATATAAACCCAGGCCATTTTCTTAGAGTCACTAAATTTTCAAAATTTTCTCTTTTCTACTCCAATTGCAATTCCTTTGATGTTGACTCCTTTCCAGCGTGTTTGTACGTCCTTCTTTTCTGTTTTGGCCTTCAGTGGGGATCAATTTTGGCAAGCTTTGCTGCATGTGCCTGCCCTTGGTGGCGTATGGCCTGCCTGCATTTTGATGGCTTTGACTTTGGGAAAGATTTTTTCTTTTTTTTTTTTTTTATTATTTTAAATATTCATGCCATGTCCCTCATATCTTGCCCCCTAAGTTGTGTCTTCCTCCTAGACTTTTTCCCCTCCTTTTGCAACATCTGTGAGCTTAGTTTTGGCGCCTTTTGGTCCTTTGCACTGCACCTGATAAAACCCCGGGCCATTTTCTTAGAGTCACTAAATTTTCCAAATTTTCTTTTTTCTCCTCCAATTGCAATTCCTTAGATGATGTCTACATTCCAGCGTGTTTGTAGGTCCTTCTTTTATGTTTTGGCCTTCAGTGGGGTTTAATTTTGGCAAGCTTTGCTGCAAGTGCCTGCACTTGCAGGCGTATGGCCTGCCTGCATTTTGATGGCTTTGACTTTGGGAAAGATTTTTTCTCTTTTTTTTTTTTATTATTTTAAGTATTCATGCCATGTCCCTCACATCTTGCTCCCTAAGTTGTGTCTTCCTCCTTGACTTTTTCCCCTGCTTTTGCAACATCTGTGACCTTAGTTTTGGCATCTTTGGTCCTTTGCACTGCACCTGATATAATCCCGGGCCATATTCTAAGAGTCACTAAATTTCCCAAATTTTCTTTTTTTCTCCTCCAATTGCAATTCCTTTGATGTTGTCTCCAATCCAGCGTGTTTGTAGGTCCTTCTTTTCTGTTTTGGCCTTCAGTGGGGATCAATTTTGGCAAGCTTTGCTGCATGTGCCTGCCCTTGGTGGCGTATGGCCTGCCTGCATTTTGATGGCTTTGACTTTGGTAAAGATTTTTTCTTTTTTTTTTTTTATTATTTTTAGTATTCATGCCATGTCCCTCACATCTTGCCCCCTAAGTTTTGTCTTCCTCCCTGACTTTTTCCCCTGCTTTTGCAACATCTGTGAGGTTAGTTTTGGCATCTTTTGGTCCTTTGCACTGCACCTGATATAAACCCAGGCCATTTTCTTAGAGTCACTAAATTTCAAAATTTTCTTTTTTCTCCTCCAATTGCAATTCCTTTGATGTTGACTCCTTTCCAGCGTGTTTGTACGTCCTTCTTTTCTGTTTTGGCCTTCAGTGGGGATCAATTTTGGCAAGCTTTGCTGCATGTGCCTGCCCTTGGTGGCGTATGGCCTGCCTGCATTTTGATGGCTTTGACTTTGGGAAAGATTTTTTTCTTCCTTTTTTTTTTTTTTGTTTAAGTATTCATGCCATGTCCCTCATATCTTGCCCCCTAAGTTGTGTCTTCCTCCTTGACTTTTTCCCCTGCTTTTGCAAAATCTGTGAGCTTAGTTTTGGCACCTTTTTGTCCTTTGCACTGCACCTGATAAAACCACGGGCCATTTTCTTAGAGTCATTAAATTTCCTAAATTTTCTTTTCATCTCCTTCAATTGCAAATCCTTTTATGTTTTGTCCGTTCCAGCGTGTTTGTAGGTCCTTCTTTTCTGTTTTGGCCTTCAGTGGGGATCAATTTTGGCAAGATTTGCTGCATGTGCCTGGCCTTGGTGGCGTATGGCCTGCCTGCATTTTGATGGCTTTGACTTTGGGAAAGATTTTTTCTTTTTTTTTTTTTTATTATTTTAAGTGTTCATGCCATGTCCCTCACATCATGCCCCCAAGTTGTGTCTTTCTCCTTGACTTTTTCCCCTGCTTTTGCAACATCTGTGAGCTTAGTTTTGGCACCTTTTGGTCCTTTGCAATGCAGCTGATTTCCTCACAGCCTATTTTTTGAAGAGACTAAAATTCCCGATTTTCTGCTTTTTTCAATTGCATTTCATTTGATCCTATCTCCTTTCCAGAGTGTTTGTAAGCCTTTCTTTTAGGATTCGCAAGATTCCTTTTCCCTTCCCGAAAGGAAATTTCATTTCCTTTCGGGAAGGGAAAAGGAATCTTGCGATTTCAATGGGGACCAATAGAGGAATCTTTGGTGCATGTCCCTGCACTTCATGGCAGGCCATGCCTTTTGATGGCTTTGACTTTGGGAAAGATTTTTTTCTTTTTTTGGTTGTTTTCTGAAGTGTTCATGCCATGTCCCTCATATCTTGCCTCCTAAGTTCTGTCTTCCTCCTTGACTTTTTCCCCTGCTTTTGCAACATTTGTGAGCTTAGTTTTGGCACCTTTTGGTCCTTTGCAATGCACCTGAAAAAACCCCAGACCAGTTTCTAAGAGTCATAAAAATTCCCCAAATTTTCTTTTTTTCTCCTCCAATTGCAATTCCTTTGATGTTGACTCCTTTCCAGCGTGTTAGTAGGTCCTTATTTTCTGTTTTGGCGTTCAGTGGGGATCAATTTTGGCAAGCTTTGCTGCATGTGCCTGCCCTTGGTGGCGTATGGCCTGCCTGCATTTTGATGGCTTTGACTTTGGGAAAGATTTTTTTCTTTTTTTTTTTTTTTGTTGTTTAAGTATTCATGCCATGTCCCTCATATCTTGCCCCCTAAGTTGTGTCTTCCTCCTTGACTTTTTCCCCTGCTTTTGCAACATCTGTGAGCTTAGTTTTGGCACATTTTTGTCCTTTGCACTGCACCTGATAAAACCTCGGGCCATTTACTTAGAGTCACTAAATTTCCCAAATTTTTTTTTTCTCCTGCAATTGCAATTCCTTTGATGTTGCGTCCATTCCAGCGAGTTTGTAGGTCCTTCTTTTCTGTTTTGGCCTTCAGTGGGGATCAATTTTGGCAAGCTTTGCTGCATGTGCCTGCCCTTGGTGGCGTATGGCCTGCCTGCATTTTGATGGCTTTGACTTTGGGAAAGATTTTTTCTTTTTTTTTTTTTTTATTATTTTAAGTATTCATGCCATGTCCCTCATATCTTGCCCCCTAAGTTGTGTCTTCCTCCTTGACTTTTTCCCCTGCTTTTGCAACATCTGTGAGCTTAGTTTTGGCACCTTTTGGTCCTTTGCAATGCAGCTGATTTCCTCACAGCCTATTTTTTGTAGAGACTAAAATTCCCGATTTTCTGTTTTTTCAATTGCATTTCATTTGATCCTATCTCCTTTCCAGGGTTTTTGTAAGCCTTTCTTTTGGGATTCGCAAGATTCCTTTTCCCTTCCCGAAAGGAAATTTCATTTCCTTTCGGGAAGGGAAAAGGAATCTTGCGATTTCAATGGGGACCAATAGAGGAATCTTTGGTGCATGTCCCTGCACTTGATGGCAGGCCATGCCTTTTGATGGCTTTGACTTTGGGAAAGATATTTTCTTTTTTTGGTTGTTTTCAGAAGTGTTCATGCCATGTCCCTCATATCTTGCCCCTAAAGGTGTGTCTTCCTCCTTGACTTTTTCCCCTGCTTTTGCAACATTTGTGAGCTTAGTTTTGGCACCTTTTGGTCCTTTGCAATGCACCTGAAAAAACCCCAGACCATTTTCTAAGAGTCATAAAAATTTCCCAAATTTTCTTTTTTTCTCCTCCAATTGCAATTCCTTTGATTTTGACTCCATTCCAGCGTGTTTGTAAGTCCTTCTTTTCTGTTTTGGCCTTCAGTGGGGATCAATTTTGGCAAGCTTTGCTGCATGTGCCTGCCCTTGGTGGCGTATGACCTGCCTGCATTTTGATATCTTTGACTTTGGGAAAGATTTTTTTCTTTTTTTTTTTTTTTTGTTGTTTAAGTATTCATGCCATGTCCCTCATATCTTGCCCCCTAAGTTGTGTCTTCCTCCTTGACTTTTTCCCCTGCTTTTGCAACATCTGTGAGCTTAGTTTTGGCACATTTTGGTCCTTTGCACTGCACCTGATAAAACCTCGGGCCATTTTCTTAGAGTCACTAAATTTCCAAAATTTTTTTTTTCTCCTGCAATTGCAATTCCTTTGATGTTGCGTCCATTCCAGCGAGTTTGTAGGTCCTTCTTTTCTGTTTTGGCCTTCTGTGGGGATCAATTTTGGCAAGCTTTGCTGCATGTGCCTGCCCTTGGTGGGGTATGGCCTGCCTGCATTTTGATGGCTTTGACTTTGGGAAAGATTTTTTTCTTTTTTTTTTTTTTTTTTTTGTTTAAGTATTCATGCCATGTCCCTCATATCTTGCTCCCTAAGTTGTGTCTTCCTCCTTCACTTTTTCCCCTGCTTTTGCAATATCTGTGAGCTTAGTTTTGGCACCTTTGGTCCTTTGCACTGCACCTGCTAATACCCCAGGCCACTTTCTAAGAGTCATTAAATTTCATAAATTTTCTTTTTTTCTCCTCCAATTGCAAATCCTTTGATGTTGTCTCCATTCCAGCGTGTTTGCAAGTCCTTCTTTTCTGTTTTGGCCTTCAGTGGGGATCAATTTTGGCAAGCTTTGCTGCATGTGCCTGCCCTTGGTGGCGTATGACCTGCCTGCATTTTGATGGCTTTGACTTTGGGAAAGATTTTTTCTTTTTTTTTTTTTTTATTATTTTAAGTATTCATGCCATGTCCCTCATATCTTGCCCCCTAAGTTGTGTCTTCCTCCTTGACTTTTTCCCCTGCTTTTGCAACATCTGTGAGCTTAGTTTTGGCACCTTTTGGTCCTTTGCAATGCAGCTGATTTCCTCACAGCCTATTTTTTGGAGAGACGATAAGTCCCGATTTTCTGCTTTTTTCAATTGCATTTCATTTGATCCTATCTCCTTTCCAGAGTGTTTGTAAGCCTTTCTTTTGGGATCCGCAAGATTCCTTTTCCCTTCCCGAAAGGAATTTTCATTTCCTTTCGGGAAGGGAAAAGGAATCTTGCGATTTCAATGGGGACCAATAGAGGAATCTTTGGTGCATGTCCCTGCACTTGATGGCAGGCCATGCCTTTTGATGGCTTTGACTATGGGAAAGATTTTTTTCTTTTTTTGGTTGTTTTCTGAAGTGTTCATGCCATGTCCCTCATATCTTGCCCCCTAAGTTGTGTCTTCCTCCTTGACTTTTTCCCCTGCTTTTGCAACATTTGTGAGCTTAGTTTTGGCATCTTTTGGTCCTTTGCACGGCACCTGATAAAACCCCAGGCCATTTTCTTAGAGTCACTAAATTTCCCAAATTTTCTTTTTTTCTCTTCCAGTTGCAATTCCTTTGATGTTGACTCTTTCCAGCGTGTTTGTAGGTCCTTCTTTTATGTTTTGGCCTTAAGTGGGGTTTAATTTTGGCAAGCTTTGCTGCAAGTGCCTGCACTTGGAGGCGTATGGCCTGCCTGCATTTTGATGGCTTTGACTTTGGGAAAGATTTTCTCTCTTTTTTTTTTTTATTATTTTAACTATTCATGCCATGTCCCTCACATCTTGCTCCCTAAGTTGTGTCTTCCTCCTTGACTTTTTCCCCTGCTTTTGCAACATCTGTGAGCTTAGTTTTGGCACCTTTTGGTCCTTTGCACTGCACCTGATAAATCCCCGGGCCATTTTCTTAGAGTCACTAAATTTTCCAAATTTTCTTTTTTCTCCTCCAATTGCAATTCCTTTGATGTAGTCTCCATTCCAGCGTGTTTGTAGGTCCTTCTTTTCTGTTTTGGCCTTCAGTGGGGATCAATTTTGGCAAGCTTTGCTGCATGTGCCTGCCCTTGGTGGCGTATTGCCTGCCTGCATTTTGATGGCTTTGACTTGGGGAAAGATTATTTTCTTTTTTTGGTTGTTTTCTGAAGTGTTCATGCCATGTCCCTCATATCTTGCCCCCTAAGTTCTGTCTTCCTCCTTGACTTTTTCCCATCCTTTTGCAAAATCTGTGAGCTTAGTTTTGGCATCTTTTGATCCTTTGCACTGCACATGATAAAACCCCAGGCCATTTTCTAAGAGTCACTAAATTTCCCAAATTTTCTTTTTTTCTCCTCCTTTTGCAATTCCTTTGATGTTGACTCCTTTCCAGCGTGTTTGTAGGTCCTTCTTTTCTGTTTTGGCCTTCAGTGGGGATCAATTTTGGCAAGCTTTGCTGCATGTGCCTGGCCTTGGTGGCGTATGGCCTGCCCGCATTTTGATGGCTTTGACTTTGGGAAAGGTTTTTTGTTTTTTTTTTTTCATTTTTATTTTAAGTATTCATCCCATGTCCCTCATATTTTGCCCCCTAAGTTGTGTCTTCCTCCTTGACTTTTTCCCCTGCTTTAGCTACATCTGTGAGCTTAGTTTTGGCACCTTTTGGTCCTTTGCACTGCACCTGATAAAACCACGGGCCATTTTCTTAGAGTCACTAAATTTCCCAAATTTTCTTTTTACTCCTACAATTGCAATTCCTTTGATGTTGTCTCCATTCCAGCGTGTTTGTAGGTCCTTCTTTTCTGTTTTGGCCTTCAGTGGGGATCAATTTTGGCAAGCTTTGCGGCAAGTGCCTGCACTTGCTGGCGTATGGCCTGCCTGCATTTTGATGGCTTTTACTTTGGGAAAGATTTTTTCTTTTTTTTTTTTTATTATGTTAAGTGTTCATGCCATGTCCTTCATATCTTGCCCCCTAAGTTGTGTCTTCCTCCTTGACTTTTTCCCCTGCTTTTGCAACATCTGTGAGCTTAGTTTTGGCAGCTTTTGGTCCTTTGCAATGCAGCTGATTTCCTCACAGCCTATTTTTTAAGAGACTAAAATTCCCAATTTTCTGCTTTTTTCAATTGCATTTCATTTGAACCTATCTCCTTTCCAGAGTGTTTGTAAGCCTTTCTTTTGGGATCCGCAAGATTCCTTTTCCCTTCCCGAAAGGAATTTTCATTTCCTTTCGGGAAGGGAAAAGGAATCTTGCGATTTCAATGGGGACCAATAGAGGAATCTTTGGTGCATGTCCCTGCACTTGATGGCAGGCCATGCCTTTTGATGGCTTTGACTTTGGGAAAGATTATTTTCTTTTTTTGGTTGTTTTCTGAAGTGTTCATGCCATGTCCCTCATATCTTGCCCCCTAAGTTCTGTCTTCCTCCTTGACTTTTTCCCCTGCTTTTGCAACATCTGTGAGCTTAGTTTTGGCATCTTTGGTCCTTTCCACTGCACCTGATATAAACCCAGGCCATTTTCTTATAGACAATTAATTTCCCAAATTTTCTTTTTTTCTCCTCCAATTGCAATTCCTTTGATGTTGACTCCTTTCCAGCGTGTTTGTAGGTCCTTCTTTTCTGTTTTGGCCTTCAGTGGGGATCAATTTTGGCAAGCTTTGCTGCATGTGCCTGCCCTTGGTGGCGTATGGACTGCCTGCATTTTGATGGCTTTGACTTTGGGAAAGATTTTTTCTTTTCTTTTTTTTTATTATTTTAAGTATTCATGCCATGTCCCTCACATCTTGCCCCCTAAGTTGTGTCTTCCTCCTTGACTTTTTCCCCTGCTTTTGCAACATCTGTGAGCTTAGTTTTTGCACCTTTTGGTCCTTTGCACTGCACATGATATACTGCCAGGCCATTTTCTTATAGACATTTAATTTCCCAAATTTTCTTTTTTTCTCTTCCAATTGCAATTCCTTTGATGTTGACTCCTTTCCAGCGTGTTTGTAGGTCCTTCTTTTCTGTTTTGGCCTTCAGTGGGGATCAATTTTGGCAAGCTTTGCTGCATGTGCCTGCCCTTGGTGGCGTATGGCCTGCCTGCATTTTGATGGCTTTGACTTTGGGAAAGATTTTTTCTTTTTTTTTTCTTTTTTGTTTTAAGTATTCATGCCATGTCCCTCACATCTTGCCCCCTAAGTTGTGTCTTCCTCCTTGACTTTTTCCCCTGCTTTTGCAACATCTGTGAGCTTAGTTTTGGCATCTTTGGACCTTTGCACTGCACATGATATACTGCCAGGCCATTTTCTTAGAGTCACTAAATTTCCCAAATTTTCTTTTTTTCTCATCCAATTGCAATTCCTTTGATGTTGACTCCTTTCAAGCGTGTTTGTAGGTCCTTCTTTTCTGTTTTGGCCTTCAGTGGGGATCAGTTTTGGCAAGCTTTGCTGCATGTGCCTGCCCTTGGTGGCGAATGGCCTGCCTGCATTTTGATGGCTTTGACTTTGGGAAAGATTTTTTCTTTTTTTTTTTTTTATTATTTTAAGTATTCATGCCATGTCCCTCACATCTTGCTCCCTAAGTTGTGTCTTCCTCGTTGACTTTTTCCCCTGCTTTTGCAACATCTGTGAGCTTAGTTTTGGCACCTTTTGGTCCTTTGCACTGCACCTGATAAAACCACGGGCCATTTTCTTAGAGTCACTAAATTTCCCAAATTTTAATTTTCTCCTGCAAATGCAATTCTTTGATGTTGTCTCCTTTCCAGCGTGTTTGTAGGTCCTTCTTTTCTGTTTTTGGCCTTCAGTGGGGATCAATTTTGGCAAGCTTTGCTGCATGTGCCTGCCCTTGGTGGCGTATGGCCTGCCTGCATTTTGATGGCTTTGACTTTGGGAAAGATTTTTTTTTTTTTTTTCTTTTTTGTTTTAAGTATTCATGCCATGTCCCTCACATCTTGCCCCCTAAGTTGTGTCTTCCTCCTTGACTTTTTCCCCTGCTTTTGCAACATCTGTGAGCTTAGTTTTGGCATCTTTGGTCCTTTCAACTGCACCTGATATAAACCCAGGCCATTTTCTTATAGACACTTAATTTCCCAAATTTTCTTTTTTTCTCCTCCAATTGCAATTCCTTTGATGTTGACTCCTTTCCAGCGTGTTTGTAGGTCCTTCTTTTCTGTTTTGGCCTTCAGTGGGGATCAATTTTGGCAAGCTTTGCTGCATGTGCCTGCCCTTGGTGGCGTATGGCCTGCCTGCATTTTGATGGCTTTGACTTTGGGAAAGATTTTTTCTTTTTTTTTTCTTTTTTGTTTCAAGTATTCATGCCATGTCCTTCATATCTTGCCCCCTAAGTTCTGTCTTCCTCCTTGACTTTTTCCCCTGCTTTTGCAACATCTGTGAGCTTAGTTTTGGCATCTTTGGTCCTTTGCACTGCACATGATATACTGCCAGGCCATTTTCTTAGAGTCACTAAATATACCAAATTTTCTTTTTTTCTCCTCCAATTGCAATTCCTTTGACGTTGTCTCCATTCCACCGTGTTTGTAGGTCCTTCTTTTATGTTTTGGCCTTCAGTGGGGATCAATTTTGGCAAGCTTTGCTGCATGTGCCTGCACTTGCTGGCGTATGGCCTGCCTGCATTTTGATGGCTTTGACTTTGGGAAACATTTTTTCTTTTTTTTTTCTTTTTTGTTTTAAGTATTAATGCCATGTCCCTCACATCTTGCCCCCTAAGTTGTGTCTTCCTCCTTGACTTTTTCCCCTGCTTTTGCAACATCTGTGAGCTTAGTTTTGGCAACTTTTGGTCCTTTGCACTGCACCTGATAAAACCACGGGCCATTTTCTTAGAGTCACTAAATTTCCCAAATTTTCATTTTTCTCCTGCAATTGCAATTCTTTTGATGGTGTCTCCATTCCAGCGTGTTTGTAGGTCCTTCTTTTCTGTTTTGGCCTTCAGTGGGGATCAATTTTGGCAAGCTTTGCTGCATGTGCCTGCACTTGCTGGCCTATGGCCTGCCTGCATTTCGAAGGCTTTGACTTTGGGAAAGATTTTTTCTATTTTTTTTTTTTGTTTGTTTTAAGTATTCATGCCATGTCCTTCATATCTTGCCCCCTAAGTTGTGTCTTCCTCCTTGACTTTTTCCCCTGCTTTTGCAACATCTGTGAGCTTAGTTTTGGCACATGTTGGTCCTTTGCACTGCACCTGGTAAAATCCCGGGCCATTTTCTAAGAGTCACTAAATTTCCCAAATTTTCTTTTTTTCTCCTCCAATTGCAATTCCTTTGATGTTGACTCCTTTCCAGCGTGTTTGTAGGTCCTTCTTTTCTGTTTTGGCCTTCAGTGGGGATCAATTTTGGCAAGCTTTGCTGCATGTGCCTGCCCTTGGTGGCGTATGGCCTGCCTGCATTTTGATGGCTTTGACTTTGGGAAAGTTTTTTTCTTTTTTTTTTCTTTTTTATTAAGTATTCATGCCATGTCCCTCACATCTTGACCCCTAAGTTGTATCTTCCTCCTTGACTTTTTCCCCTGCTTTTGCAACATCTGTGAGCTTAGTTTTGGCACCTTTTGGTCCTTTGCACTGCACCTGATAAAACCACGGGCCATTTTCTTAGAGTCACTAAATTTCCCAAATTTTCATTTTTCTCCTGCAATTGCAATTCCTTTGATGTTGTCTCCATTCCAGCGTGTTTGTAGGTCCTTCTTTTCTCTTTTGGCCTTCAGTGGGGATCAATTTTGGCAATCTTTGCTGCATGTGCCTGCACTTGCTGGCGTATGGCCTGCCTGCATTTTGATGGCTTTGACTTTGGGAAAGATTTTTTCTTTTTTTGTTTCTTTTTTGTTTTAAGTATTCATGCCATGTCCCTCACATCTTGCTCCCTAAGTTTTGTCTTCCTCCTTGACTTTTTCCCCTGCTTTTGCAACATCTGTGAGCTTAGTTTTGGCACCTTTTGGTCCTTTGCACTGCACCTGATATAAACCCAGGCCATTTTCTTATAGACACTTAATTTCCCAAATTTTCATTTTTCTCCTCCAATTGCAATTACTTTGATGTTGACTCCTTTCCAGCGTGTTTGTAGGTCCTTCTTTTCTGTTTTGGCCTTCAGTGGGGATCAATTTTGGCAAGCTTTGCTGCATGTGCCTGCCTTTGGTGGCGTATGGCCTGCCTGCATTTTGATGGCTTTGACTTTGGGAAAGATTTTTTCTTTTTTTTTTCTTTTTTGTTTTAAGTATTCATGCATGTCCCTCACATATTTACCCCTAAGTTCTGTCTTCCTCCTTGACTTTTTCCCCTGCTTTTGCAACATCTGTGAGCTTAGTTTTGGCATCTTTTGGTCCTTTGCACTGCACATGATATACTGCCAGGCCATTGTCTTAGAGTCAATAAATTTCCCAAATTTTCTTTTTTTCTCCTCCAATTGCAATTCCTTTGATTTTGACTCCTTTCCAGCGTGTTTGTAGGTCCTTTTTTCTGTTTTGGCCTTCAGTGGGGATCAATTTTGGCAAGCTTTGCTGCATGTGCCTGCCCTTGGTGGCGTATGGCCTGCCTGCATTTTGATGGCTTTGACTTTGGGAAAGATTTTTTCTTTTTTTTTTCTTTTTTATTTTAAGTATTCATGACATGTCCCTCACATCTTGCCCCCTAAGTTGTGTCTTCCTCCTTGACTTTTTCCCCTGCTTTTGCAACATCTGTGAGCTTTTTTTTGGCACCTTTTGGTCCTTTGCAATGCAGCTGATTTCCTCACAGCCTATTTTTTAAGAGACTAAAATTCCCGATTTTCTGCTTTTTTCAATTGCATTTCATTTGAACCTATCTCCTTTCCAGAGTGTTTGTAAGCCTTTCTTTTGGGATCCGCTAGATTCCTTTTCCCTTCCCGAAAGGAAATTTCATTTCCTTTCGGGAAGGGAAAAGGAATCTTGCGATTTCAATGGGGACCAATAGAGGAATCTTTGGTGCATGTCCCTGCACTTGATGGCAGGCCATGCCTTTTGATGGCTTTGACTTTGGGAAAGATTTTTTTCTTTTTTTGGTTGTTTTCTGAAGTGTTCATGCCATGTCCCTCATATCTTGCCCCCTAAGTTGTGTCTTCCTCCTTGACTTTTTCCCCTGATTTTGCAACATCTGTGAGCTTAGTTTTGGCACCTTTTGGTCCTTTGCACTGGACCTGATATAAACCCAGGCCATTTTCTTATAGACACTTAATTTCCCAAATTTTCTTTTTTTCTCCTCCAATTGCAATTCCTTTGATGTTGACTCCTTTCCAGCGTGTTTGTACGTCCTTCTTTTCTGTTTTGGCCTTCAGTGGGGATCAATTTTGGCAAGCTTTGCTGCATGTGCCTGCCCTTGGTGGCGTATGGCCTGCCTGCATTTTGATGGCTTTGACTTTGGGAAAGATTTTTTCTTTTTCTTTTCTTTTTTGATTTAAGTATTCATGCCATGTCCCTCACATCTTGACCCCTAAGTTCTGTCTTCCTCCTTGACTTTTTCCCCTGCTTTTGCAACATCTGTGAGCTTAGTTTTGGCATCTTTTGGTCCTTTGCACTGCACATGATATACTGCCAGGCCATTTCCTTAGAGTCACTAAATTTGAAAAATTTTCTTTTTTTCTCCTCCTATTGCAATTCCTTTGATGTTGTCTCCTTTCCAGCGTGTTTGTAGGTCCTTCTTTTCTGTTTTGGCCTTCAGTGGGGATCAATTTTGGCAAGCTTTGCTGCATGTGCCTGCCCTTGGTGGCGTATGGCCTGCCTGCATTTTGATGGCTTTGACTTTGGGAAAGATTTTTTTTTTTTTTTTCCTTTTTGTTTTAAGTATTAATGCCATGTCCCTCACATCTTGCTCCCTAAGTTGTGTCTTCCTCCTTGACTTTTTCCCCTGCTTTTGCAACATCTGTGAGCTTAGTTTTGGCATCTTTGGTCCTTTCCACTGCACCTGATATAAACCCAGGCCATTTTCTTATAGACACTTCATTTCCCAAATTTTCTTTTTTTCTCCTCCAATTGCAATTCCTTTGATGTTGACTCCTTTCCAGCGTGTTTGTAGGTCCTACTTTTCTGTTTTGGCCTTCAGTGGGGATCAATTTTGGCAAGCTTTGCTGCATGTGCCTGCCCTTGGTGGCGTATGGCCTGCCTGCATTTTGATGGCTTTGACTTTGGGAAAGATTTTTTCTTTTTTTTTTCTTTTTTGTTTCAAGTATTCATGCCATGTCCCTCATATCTTGCCCCCTAAGTTCTGTCTTCCTCCTTGACTTTTTCCCCTGCTTTTGCAACATCTGTGAGCTTAGTTTTGGCATCTTTGGTCCTTTGCACTGCACATGATATACTGCCAGGCCATTTTCTTAGAGTCACTAAATTTCCCAAATTTTCTTTTTTCTCCTCCAATTGCAATTCCTTTGATGTTGTCTCCATTCCAGCGTGTTTGTAGGTCCTTCTTATCTGTTTTGGCCTTCAGTGGGGATCAATTTTGGCAAGCTTTGCTGCATGTGCCTGCCCTTGGTGGCGTATGGCCTGCCTGCATTTTGATGGCTTTGACTTTGGGAAAGATTTTTTCTTTTCTTTTTTTTCATTATTTTAAGTATTCATGCCATGTCCCTCATACCTTGCCCCCTAAGTTGTGTCTTCCTCCTTGACTTTTTCCCCTGCTTTTGCAACATCTGTGAGCTTAGTTTTTGCACCTTTTGGTCCTTTGCACTGCACATGATATACTGCCAGGCCATTTTCTTATAGACATTTAATTTCCCAAATTTTCATTTTTTTCTCTTCCAATTGCAATTCCTTTGATGTTGACTCCTTTCCAGCGTGTTTGTAGGTCCTTCTTTTCTGTTTTGGCCTTCAGTGGGGATCAATTTTGGCAAGCTTTGCTGCATGTGCCTGCCCTTGGTGGTGTATGGCCTGCCTGCATTTTGATGGCTTTGACTTTGGAAAGATTATTGCTTTTTTCTTTCTTTTTTGTTTTAAGTATTCATGCCATGTCCTTCATATCTTGCCCCCTAAGTTGTGTCTTCCTCCTTGACATTTTCCCCTGCTTTTGCAACATCTGTGAGCTTAGTTTTGGCATCTTTGGACCTTTGCACTGCACATGATATACTGCCAGGCCATTTTCTTAGAGTCACTAAATTTCCCAAATTTTCTTTTTTTCTCCTCCAATTGCAATTCCTTTGATGTTGACTCGTTTCCAGCGTGTTTGTAGGTCCTTCTTTTATGTTTTGGCCTTCAGTGGGGATCAATTTTGGCAAGCTTTGCTGCATGTGCCTGCCCTTGGTGGCGTATGGCCTGCCTGCATTTTGATGGCTTTGACTTTGGGAAAGATTTTTTCTTTTTTTTTTTTTTATTATTTTAAGCATTCATGCCATGTCCCTCACATCTTGCCCCCTAAGTTATGTCTTCCTCCTTGACTTTTTCCCCTGCTTTTGCAACATCTGTGAGCTTAGTTTTGGCATCTTTTGGTCCTTTGCACTGCACCTGATAAAACCACGGGCCATTTTCTTAGAGTCACTAAATTTCCCAAATTTTCATTTTTCTCCTGCAAATGCAATTCTTTGATGTTGTCTCCTTTCCAGCGTGTTTGTAGGTCCTTCTTTTCTGTTTTGGCCTTCAGTGAGGATCAATTTTGGCAAGCTTTGCTGCATGTGCCTGGCCTTGGTGGCGTATGGCCTGCCTGCATTTTGATGGCTTTGACTTTGGGAAAGATTTTTTTTTTTTTTTTTCTTTTTTGTTTTAAGTATTAATGCCATGTCCCTCACATCTTGCTCCCTAAGTTGTGTCTTCCTCCTTGACTTTTTCCCCTGCTTTTGCAACATCTGTGAGCTTAGTTTTGGCATCTTTGGTCCTTTCCACTGCACCTGATATAAACCCAGGCCATTTTCTTATAGACACTTAATTTCCCAAATTTTCTTTTTTTCTCCTCCAATTGCAATTCCTTTGATGTTGACTCCTTTCCAGCGTGTTTGTAGGTCCTTCTTTTCTGTTTTGGCCTTCAGTGGGGATCAATTTTGGCAAGCTTTGCTGCATGTGCCTGCCCTTGGTGGCGTATGGCCTGCCTGCATTTTGATGGCTTTGACTTTGGGAAAGATTTTTTCTTTTTTTTTTCTTTTTTGTTTCAAGTATTCATGCCATGTCCCTCATATCTTGCCCCCTAAGTTCTGTCTTCCTCCTTGACTTTTTCTCCTGCTTTTGCAACATCTGTGAGCTTAGTTTTGGCATCTTTTGGTCCTTTGCACTGCACATGATATACTGCCAGGCCATTTTCTTAGAGTCACTAAATATCCCAAATTTTCTTTTTTTCTCCTCCAATTGCAATTCCTTTGACGTTGTCTCCATTCCACCGTGTTTGTAGGTCCTTCTTTTATGTTTTGGCCTTCAGTGGGGATCAATTTTGGCAAGCTTTGCTGCATGTGCCTGCCCTTGGTGGCGTATGGCCTGCCTGCATTTTGATGGCTTTGACTTTGGGAAAGATTTTTTCTTTTCTTTTTTTTTATTATTTTAAGTATTCATGCCATGTCCCTCACATCTTGCCCCCTAAGTTGTGTCTTCCTCCTTGACTTTTTCCCCTGCTTATGCAACATCTGTGAGCTTAGTTTTGGCACCTTTTGGTCCTTTGCACTGCACCTGATAAAACCACGGGCCATTTTCTTAGAGTCACTAAATTTCCCAAATTTTCATTTTTCTCCTGCAATTGCAATTCTTTTGATGGTGTCTCCATTCCAGCGTGTTTGTAGGTCCTTCTTTTCTGTTTTGGCCTTCAGTGGGGATCAATTTTGGCAAGCTTTGCTGCATGTGCCTGCACTTGCTGGCGTATGGCCTGCCTGCATTTTGATGGCTTTGACTTTGGGAAAGATTTTTTTCTATTTTTTTTTTTGTTTGTTTTATGTATTCATGCCATGTCCTTCATATCTTGCCCCCTAAGTTGTGTCTTCCTCCTTGACTTTTTCCCCTGCTTTTGCAACATCTGTGAGCTTAGTTTTGGCACATGTTGGTCCTTTGCACTGCACATGATATACTGCCAGGCCATTTTCTAAGAGTCACTAAATTTCCCAAATTTTCTTTTTTTCTCCTCCAATTGCAATTCCTTTGATGTTGTCTCCATTCCAGCGTGTTTGCAAGTCCTTCTTTTCTGTTTTGGCCTTCAGTGGGGATCAATTTTGGCAAGCTTTGCTGCATGTGCCTGCCCTTGGTGGCATATGGCCTGCCTGCATTTTGATGGCTTTGACTTTGGGAAAGATTTTTTCTTTATTATTTTTTTTATTATTTTAAGTATTCATGCCATGTCCCTCATATCTTGCCCCCTAAGTTGTGTCTTCCTCCTTGACTTTTTCCCCTGCTTTTGCAACATCTGTGAGCTTAGTTTTGGCACCTTTTGTTCCCTTGCACTGCACCTGATAAAACCCCGGGCCATTTTCTTAGAGTCACTAAATTTCCAAAATTTTCTTTTTACTCCTGCAATTGCAATTCCTTTGATGTTGACTCCTTTCCAGCGTGTTTGTAGGTCCTTCTTTTATGTTTTGGCCTTCAGTGGGGATCAATTTTGGCAAGCTTTGCTGCATGTGCCTGCCCTCGGTGGCGTATGGCCTGCCTGCATTTCGATGGCTTTGACTTTGGGAAAGATTTTTTCTATTTTTTTTTTTTTTTTTTGTTTTATGTATTCATGCCATATCCCTCACATCTTGCTCCCTAAGTTGTGTCTTCCTCCTTGACGTTTTCCCCTGCTTTTGCAACATCTGTGAGCTTAGTTTTGGCACCTTTTGGTCCTTTGCACTGCATTTGATATAAACCCAGGCCATTTTCTTATAGACACTAAATTTCCCAAATTTTCTTTTTTTCTCCTCCAATTGCAATTCCTTTGATGTTGACTCCTTTCCAGCGTGTTTGTAGGTCCTTCTTTTCTGTTTTGGCCTTCAGTGGGGATCAATTTTGGCAAGCTTTGCTGCATGTGCCTGCCTTTGGTGGCGTATGGCCTGCCTGCATTTTGATGGCTTTGACTTTGGGAAAGATTTTTTCTTTTTTTTTTCTTTTTTGTTTTAAGTATTCATGCATGTCCCTCACATCTTGACCCCTATGTTCTGTCTTCCTCCTTGACTTTTTCCCCTGCTTTTGCAACATTTGTGAGCTTTTTTTTGGCACCTTTTTGTCCTTTGCAATGCAGCTGATTTCCTCACAGCCTATTTTTTAAGAGACTAAAATTCCCGATTTTCTGCTTTTTTCAATTGCATTTCATTGGATCCTATCTCCTTTCCAGAGTGTTTGTAAGCCTTTCTTTTGGGATCCCCAAGATTCCTTTTCCCTTCCCGAAAGGAAATTTCATTTCCTTTCGGGAAGGGAAAAGGAATCTTGCGATTTCAATGGGGACCAATAGAGGAATCTTTGGTGCATGTCCCTGCACTTGATGGCAGGCCATGCCTTTTGATGGCTTTGACTTTGGGAAAGATTTTTTTCTTTTTTTGGTTGTTTTCTGAAGTGTTCATGCCATGTCCCTCATATCTTACCCCCTAAGTTCTGTCTTCCTCCTTGACTTTTTCTCCTGCTTTTGCAACATCTGTGAGCTTAGTTTTGGCATCTTTGGACCTTTGCACTGCACATGATATACTGCCAGGCCATTTTCTTAGAGTCACTAAATTTCCCAAATTTTCTTTTTTTCTCCTCCAATTGCAATTCCTTTGATGTTGTCTCCATTCCAGCGTGTTTGTAGGTCCTTCTTTTCTGTTTTGGCCTTCAGTGGGGATCAATTTTGGCAAGCTTTGCTGCATGTGCCTGCCCTCGGTGGCGTATGGCCTGCCTGCATTTTGATGGCTTTGACTTTGGGAAAGATTTTTTCCTTTTTATTTCTTTTTTGTTTTAAGTATTCATGCCATGTCCCTCACATCTTGACCCCTATGTTCTGTCTTGCTCCTTGACTTTTTCCCCTGCTTTTGCAACATCTGTGAGCTTAGTTTTGGCACCTTTTGGTCCTTTGCACTGCACCTGATAAATCCACGGACCATTTTCTAAGAGTCACTAAATTTCCCAAATTTTCATTTTTCTCCTGCAATTGCAATTCCTTTGATGTTGTCTCCATTCCAGCGTGTTTGTAGGACCTTCTTTTCTGTTTTGGCCTTCAGTGGGGATCAATTTTGGCAAGCTTTGCTGCATGTGCCTGCACTTGCTGGCGTATGGCCTGCCTGCATTTTGATGGCTTTGACTTTGGGAAAGATTTTTTCTTTTTTTTTTCTTTTTTGTTTTAAGTATTCATGCCATGTCCCTCACATCTTGCTCCCTAAGTTTTGTCTTCCTCCTTGACTTTTTCCCCTGCTTTTGCAACATCTGTGAGCTTAGTTTTTGCACCTTTTGGTCCTTTGCACTGCACCTGATATAAACCCAGGCCATTTTCTTAGAGTCACTAAATTTCCCAAATTTTATTTTTTTTCTCCTCCAATTGCAATTACTTTGATGTTGACTCCTTTCCAGCGTGTTTGTAGGTCCTTCTTTTCTGTTCTGGCCTTCAGTGGGGATCAATTTTGGCAAGCTTTGCTGCATGTGCCTGCCTTTGGTGGCGTATGGCCTGCCTGCATTTTGATGGCTTTGACTTTGGGAAAGATTTTTTCTTTTTTTTTTCTTTTTTGTTTTAAGTATTCATGCATGTCCCTCACATCTTGACCCCTATGTTCTGTCTTCCTCCTTGACTTTTTCCCCTGCTTTTGCAACATCTGTGAGCTTAGTTTTGGCATCTTTGGTCCTTTGCACTGCACATGATATAAACACCGGGCCATTTTCTTAGAGTCACTAAATTTCCCAAATTTTCTTTTTATCTCCTCCAATTGCAATTCCTTTGATGTTGTCTCCATTCCAGCGTGTTTGTAGGTCCTTCTTTTCTGTTTTGGCCTTCAGTGGGGATCAATTTTGGCAAGCTTTGCTGCATGTGCCTGCCCTCGGTGGCGTATGGCCTGCCTGCATTTTGATGGCTTTGACTTTGGGAAAGATTTTTTCTATTTTTTTTTTTATTATTGTAAGTATTCATGCCATGTCCGTCACATCTTGCCCCCTAAGTTGTGCCTTCCTCCTTGACTTTTTCCCCTGCTTTTGCAACATCTGTGAGCTTAGTTTTGGCATCTTTTGGCCGTTTGCACTGCACCTGATATAAACCAAGGCCATTTTCTTATAGACACTTAATTTCCCAAATTTTCTTTTTTTCTCCTCCAATTGCAATTCCTTTGATGCTGACTCCTTTCCAGCGTGTTTGTAGGTCCTTCTTTTCTGTTTTGGCCTTCAGTGGGGATCAATTTTGGCAAGCTTTGCTGCAAGTGCCTGCACTTGCTGGCGTATGGCCTGCCTGCATTTTGATGGCTTTGACTTTGGGAAAGATTTTTTCTTTTTTTTTTTTTATTATTTTAAGTGTTCATGCCATGTCCCTCACATCTTGCCCCCTAAGTTGTGTCTTCCTCCTTGACTTTTTCCCCTGCTTTTGCAACATCTGTGAGCTTAGTTTTGGCACCTTTTGGTCCTTTGCACTGCACCTCATAAAACCACGGGCCATTTTCTTAGAAACACTAAATTTCCCAAATTTTCATTTTTCTCCTGCAATTGCAATTCCTTTGATGTTGTCTCCATTCCAGCGTGTTTGTAGGCCCTTCTTTTCTGTTTTGGCCTTCAGTGGGGATCAATTTTGGCAAGCTTTGCTGCATGTGCCTGCCCTCGGTGGCGTATGGCCTGCTTGCATTTTGATGGCTTTGACTTTGGGAAAGATTTTTTTTTTTTCTTTTTTATTTAAAGTATTCATGCCATGTCCCTCACATCTTGCCCCCTAAGTTGTGTCTTCCTCCTTGACTTTTTCCCCTGCTTTTGCAACATCTGTGAGCTTAGTTTTGGCATCTTTTGGTCCTTTGCAATGCAGCTGATTTCCTCACAGCCTATTTTTTAAGAGACTAAAATTCCCGATTTTCTGCTTTTTTCAATTGCATTTCATTTGATCCTATCTCCTTTCCAGAGTGTTTGTAAGCCTTTCTTTTGGGATTCGCAAGATTCCTTTTCCCTTCCAGAAAGGAAATTTCATTTCCTTTCGGGAAGGGAAAAGGAATCTTGCGATTTCAATGGGGACCAATAGAGGAATCTTTGGTGCATGTCCCTGCACTTGATGGCAGGCCATGCCTTTTGATGGCTTTGACTTTGGGAAAGATTTTTTTCCTTTTTTGGTTGTTTTCTGAAGTGTTCATGCCATGTCCCTCACATCTTGCCCCCTAAGTTGTGTCTTCCTCCTTGACTTTTTCCCCTGCTTTTGCAACATCTGTGAGCTTAGTTTTGGCATCTTTGGTCCTTTGCACTGCACATGATATACTGCCAGGCCATTTTCTTAGAGTCACTAAATTTCCCACATTTTCTATTTTCTCCTCCAATTGAAATTCCTTTGATGTTGTCTCCATTCCAGCGTGTTTGTAGGTCCTTCTTTTCTGTTTTGGCCTTCAGTGGGGATCAGTTTTGGCAAGCTTTGCTGCATGTGCCTGCCCTTGGTGGCGTATGGCCTGCCTGCATTTTGATGGCTTTGACTTTGGGAAAGATTTTTTCTATTTTTTTTTTTTGTTTGTTTTAAGTATTCATGCCATGTCCTTCATATCTTGCCCCCTAAGTTGTGTCTTCCTCCTTGACTTTTTCCCCTGCTTTTGCAACATTTGTGAGCTTTTTTTTGGCACCTTTTGGTCCTTTGCAATGCAGCTGATTTCCTCACAGCCTATTTTTTAAGAGACTAAAATT
Source organism: Artemisiospiza belli (assembly GCA_021963965.1). Classification (NCBI taxonomy): domain Eukaryota; kingdom Metazoa; phylum Chordata; class Aves; order Passeriformes; family Passerellidae; genus Artemisiospiza; species Artemisiospiza belli. Next base: position 187,880 of record JAKDEW010000422.1, on the reverse strand, counting down.
CCCGATTTTCTGCTTTTTTCAATTGCATTTCATTTGAACCTTTCTCCTTTCCAGAGTGTTTGTAAGCCTTTCTTTTGGGATCCGCAAGATTCCTTTTCCCTTCCCGAAAGGAAATTTCATTTCCTTTCGGGAAGGGAAAAGGAATCTTGCGATTTCAATGGGGACCAATAGAGGAATCTTTGGTGCATGTCCCTGCACTTGATGGCAGGCCATGCCTTTTGATGGCTTTGACTTTGGGAAAGATTTTTTTCCTTTTTTGGTTGTTTTCTGAAGTGTTCATGCCATGTCCCCCACATCTTGCCCTCTAAGTTGTGTCTTCCTCCTTGACTTTTTCCCCTGCTTTTGCAACATCTGTGAGCTTAGTTTTGGCATCTTTGGTCCTTTGCACTGCACATGATATACTGCCAGGCCATTTTCTTAGAGTCACTAAATTTCCCACATTTTCTATTTTCTCCTCCAATTGCAATTCCTTTGATGTTGTCTCCATTCCAGCGTGTTTGTAGGTCCTTCTTTTCTGTTTTGGCCTTCAGTGGGGATCAATTTTGGCAAGCTTTGCTGCATGTGCCTGCCCTTGGTGGCGTATGGCCTGCCTGCATTTTGATGGCTTTGACTTTGGGAAAGATTTTTTCTATTTTTTTTTTCATTATTTTAAGTATTCATGCCATGTCCCTCACATCTTGCCCCCTAAGTTGTGCCTTCCTCCTTGACTTTTTCCCCTGCTTTTGCAACATCTGTGAGCTTAGTTTTGGCACCTTTTGGTCCTTTGCACTGCACCTGATATAAACCCAGGCCATTTTCTTATAGACACTTAATTTCCCAAATTTTCTTTTTTTCTCCTCCTATTGCAATTCCTTTGATGTTGACTCCTTTCCAGCGTGTTTGTAGGTCCTTCTTTTCTGTTTTGGCCTTCAGTGGGGATCAATTTTGACAAGCTTTGCTGCATGTGCCTGCCCTTGGTGGCGTATGGCCTGCCTGCATTTTGATGGCTTTGACTTTGGGAAAGATTTTTTCTTTTTCTTTTCTTTTTTGTTTTAAGTATTCATGCCATGTCCCTCACATCTTGACCCCTAAGTTGTGTCTTCCTCCTTGACTTTTTCCCCTGCTTTTGCAACATCTGTGAGCTTAGTTTTGGCATCATTTAGTCCTTCGCACTGCACCTGACATAATCCCGGGCCATTTTCTTACAGTCACTAAATTTACCAAATTTACATTTTTACTTTTCCTAATGCAATATTTCCGATGCTGTCTCCATCCACCGCCCCTCACTGCCTGAAGCCCTGCCCCTCACACAGGGAGCCCCAGCCATGACTGCCTAGTGCCCCGCCCCGCACTGACTGGATCCCCACCCCTGAAAGCCTGGAACCCCGCGCCTCACTCATGGGGCCTTGCCCTTCATAATTGGAGCCCCGCCCCTCAAATATGGAGCCTTGCCCCTGACTGCACGGAGCCCTGCCCATCCCTCATGGATCCCCGCCAATCACTGGCTGGAGCCCTGCCCCACAAACATGGAGCTCTTTCCCTCACACATGGAGCCTTGCCCCTCTCTGGCTGGAGCCCTGCCACTAACACAAAGAGCCCCGGCCATCACTGCCCTGAGCCCCGCCCCTCACTGACTGGATCCCCACCCCTGAAAGCCTGGAACCCCGGCCTTCACTCATGGGGCCTTGCCCTTCATATTTGAAGCCCCGCCCCTCAAATATGGAGCCCTATCCCTCACTGCATGGAGCCCTGCCCATCCCACATGGAGCCCCGCCCATCACTGGCTGGAGCCCTGCCCCACACACATGGAGCCTTTTCCCTCACACATGGAGCCCTGCCCCTCTCTGGCTGCAGCCCTAACCCTAACACATGGAGCCTCGGCAATCACTGCCTAGAGCCCCACCCCTCACTGACTGGATCCCCACCCCTCACAGCCCGGAACCCCGCCCCTCACGCATGGAACCCCTTCCCTCACTCATGGAGCCCTGCCCATCCCACATGGAGCCCCGCCCATCACTGGCTGGAGCCCTGCCCCACACACATGGAGCCGCTTCCCTCACACATAGAGCACCGCCCCTCACTGCCTGAAGCCCTGCCCCTCACACATGGAGCCCCGCGTTTGTAGGTCCTTCTTTTCGGTTTTGGCCTTCAGTGGGGATCAATTTTGGCAAGCTTTGCTGCATGTGTCTGCACTTGCTGGCGTATGGCCTGCCTGCATTTTGATGGCTTTGACTTTGGGAAAGATTTTTTCTTGTTTTTTTTTTTTTGTTTAACTGTTCATGCCATGTCCCTCATATCTTGCCCCGTAAGTTGTGTCTTCCTCCTTGACTATTTCCCCTGATTTTGCAACATCTCTTAGCTTAATTTTTGCATCTTTTGGTCCTTCGCACTGCACCTCATATAATCCCGGGCCATTTTCTTAGAGTAACTAGATTTCCCAAATTTCCTTTTTTTCTCCTCCAATTGCAATTCCTTTGATGGAGTCTCCGTTCCAGTGTGTTTGTAGGTCCTTCTTTTCTGTTTGGGCCTTCAGTGGGGATGAATTTTGGCAAGCTTTGCTGCATGTGCCTGGACTTGCTGGTGTATGGCCTGCCTGCATTTTGATGGCTTTGACTTTGGAAAAATTTTTTTTTTTCGTTGTTTTGTGAAGTGTCCATGCCATGTCCCTCATATCTTGCCCCCTAAGTTGTGTCTTCCTCCTTGACTTTTTCCCCTGCTTTTGCAACATCTGTGAGCCTATTTTTTGCATGTTTTGGTCCTTTGCAATTCAGCTGATTTCCTCACAGCCTATTTTTTGAAGACATTAAAATTACTGATTTTCTGCTTTATTCAATTGCATTTCATTTGAACTTATCTCCTTTCCAGAGTGTTTGCAAGCCTTTCTTTTGGGATTCACAAGATTCCTTTTCCCTTCCCGAAAGGAAATTTCATTTCCTTTTGGGAAGGGAAAAGAAATCTTGTGATTTCAATGGGGACGAATCGAAGAATCATTGGTGCATTTCCCTGCCCTTGATGGCATGCCATGCCTTTTGGTGGCTTTGACTTGGGGAAAGATTTTTTTCATTTTTTGGTTGATTTCTGAAGTGTCCATGCCATGTCCTCATATCTTGCCACCTAAGTTGTGTCTTCCTCCTTGACTTTTTCCCCTGCTTTTGCAACATCTGTGAGCTTCGTTTTTGCATCTTTTGGTCCTTCGCACTGCACCTGATATTATCCCGGGCCATTTCCTTACAGTCACTAAATTTCCCAAATTTTCTTTTTTTCTCCTCCAATTACAATTCCTTTGATGGTGTCTCCGCTCCAGCCTGTTTGTAGGCCCTTATTTTCTGTTTTGGCCTTCAGTGGGGATCAGATTTGGCAAGCTTTGCTGCATGTGCCTGCACTTGCTGGCGTATGGCCTGCCTGCATTTTGAAGGTTTTGACTTTGGGAACGATTTTTTCTTGTTTTTCTTTTTTCTTGTTTTAAATATTCATGCCATGTCCCTCATATCTTGCCCCCTAAGTTGTGTTTTCCTCCTTGACTTTTTCCGCTGCTTTTGAAATATCTGTGAGCTTTGTTTTGGCATCATTTAGTCCTTCGCACTGCACCTGACATAATCCCGGGCCATTTTCTTACAGTCACTAAATTTACCAAATTTACATTTTTACTTTTCCTAATGCAATATTTCCGATGCTGTCTCCATCCACCGCCCCTCACTGCCTGAAGCCCTGCCCCTCACACAGGGAGCCCCAGCCATGACTGCCTAGTGCCCCGCCCCGCACTGACTGGATCCCCACCCCTGAAAGCCTGGAACCCTGCGCCTCACTCATGGGGCCTTGCCCTTCATAATTGGAGCCCCGCCCCTCAAATATGGAGCCTTGCCCCTGACTGCACGGAGCCCTGCCCATCCCTCATGGATCCCCGCCCATCACTGGCTGGAGCCCTGCCCCACAAACATGGAGCCCTTTCCCTCACACATGGAGCCTTGCCCCTCTCTGGCTGGAGCCCTGCCACTAACACAAAGAGCCCCGGCCATCACTGCCCTGAGCCCCGCCCCTCACTGACTGGATCCCCACCCCTGAAAGCCTGGAACCCCGGCCTTCACTCATGGGGCCTTGCCCTTCATATTTGAAGCACCGCCCCTCAAATATGGAGCCCTATCCCTCACTGCATGGAGCCCTGCCCATCCCACATGGAGCCCCGCCCATCACTGGCTGGAGCCCTGCCCCACACACATGGAGCCTTTTCCCTCACACATGGAGCCCTGCCCCTCTCTGGCTGCAGCCCTAACCCTAACACATGGAGCCTCGGCAATCACTGCCTACACCCCCGACCCCTCACTGACTGGATCCCCACCCCTCACAGCCCGGAACCCCGCCCCTCACGCATGGAACCCCTTCCCTCACTCATGGAGCCCTGCCCATCCCACATGGAGCCCCGCCCATCACTGCCTGGAGCCCTGCCCCACACACATGGAGCCGCTTCCGTCACACATAGAGCACCGCCCCTCACTGCCTGAAGCCCTGCCCCTCACACATGGAGCCCCGCGTTTGTAGGTCCTTCTTTTCGGTTTTGGCCTTCAGTGGGGATCAATTTTGGCAAGCTTTGCTGCATGTGTCTGCACTTGCTGGCATATGGCCTGCCTGCATTTTGATGGCTTTGACTTTGGGAAAGATTTTTTCTTGTTTTTTTTTTTTGTTTAACTGTTCATTGCCATGTCCCTCATATCTTGCCCCGTAAGTTGTGTCTTCCTCCTTGACTATTTCCCCTGATTTTGCAACATCTCTTAGCTTAATTTTTGCATCTTTTGGTCCTTCGCACTGCACCTCATATAATCCCGGGCCATTTTCTTAGAGTAACTAGATTTCCCAAATTTCCTTTTTTTCTCCTCCAATTGCAATTCCTTTGATGGAGTCTCCGTTCCAGTGTGTTTGTAGGTCCTTCTTTTCTGTTTGGGCCTTCAGTGGGGATGAATTTTGGCAAGCTTTGCTGCATGTGCCTGGACTTGCTGGTGTATGGCCTGCCTGCATTTTGATGGCTTTGATTTTGGAAAAATTTTTATTTTTTCGTTGTTTTGTGAAGTGTCCATGCCATGTCCCTCATATCTTGCCCCCTAAGTTGTGTCTTCCTCCTTGACTTTTTCCCCTGCTTTTGCAACATCTGTGAGCCTATTTCTTGCATGTTTTGGTCCTTTGCAATTCAGCTGATTTCCTAACAGCCTATTTTTTGAAGACATTAAAATTACTGATTTTCTGCTTTTTTCAATTGCATTTCATTTGAACTTATCTCCTTTCCAGAGTGTTTGCAAGCCTTTCTTTTGGGATTCACAAGATTCCTTTTCCCTTCCTGAAAGGAAATTTCATTTCCTTTCGGGAAGGGAAAAGAAATCTTGTGATTTCAATGGGGACGAATCGAAGAATCATTGGTGCATTTCCCTGCCCTTGATGGCATGCCATGCCTTTTGGTGGCTTTGACTTGGGGAAAGATTTTTTTCATTTTTTGGTTGATTTCTGAAGTGTCCATGCCATGTCCTCATATCTTGCCACCTAAGTTGTGTCTTCCTCCTTGACTTTTTCCCCTGCTTTTGCAACATCTGTGAGCTTAGTTATTGCATCTTTTGGTCCTTCGCACTGCACCTGATATTATCCCGGGCCATTTTCTTACAGTCACTAAATTTCCCAAATTTTCTTTTTTTCTCCTCCAATTACAATTCCTTTGATGGTGTCTCCGCTCCAGCCTGTTTGTAGGCCCTTATTTTCTGTTTTGGCCTTCAGTGGGGATCAGATTTGGCAAGCTTTGCTGCATGTGCCTGCACTTGCTGGTGTATGGCCTGCCTGCATTTTGAAGGCTTTGACTTTGGGAAGGATTTTTTCTTGTTTTTCTTTTTTCTTGTTTTAAATATTCATGCCATGTCCCTCATATCTTGCCCCCTAAGTTGTGTTTTCCTCCTTGACCATTTCCCCTGCTTTTGAAATATCTGTGAGCTTTGTTTTGGCATCATTTAGTCCTTCGCACTGCACCTGACATAATCCCGGGCCATTTTCTTACAGTCACTAAATTTACCAAATTTACATTTTTACTTTTCCTAATGCAATATTTCCGATGCTGTCTCCATCCACCGCCCCTCACTGCCTGAAGCCCTGCCCCTCACACAGGGAGCCCCAGCCATGACTGCCTAGTGCCCCGCCCCGCACTGACTGGATCCCCACCCCTGAAAGCCTGGAACCCCGCGCCTCACTCATGGGGCCTTGCCCTTCATAATTGGAGCCCCGCCCCTCAAATATGGAGCCTTGCCCCTGACTGCACGGAGCCCTGCCCATCCCTCATGGATCCCCGCCCATCACTGGCTGGAGCCCTGCCCCACAAACATGGAGCCCTTTCCCTCACACATGGAGCCTTGCCCCTCTCTGGCTGGAGCCCTGCCACTGACACAAAGAGCCCCGGCCATCACTGCCCTGAGCCCCGCCCCTCACTGACTGGATCCCCACCCCTCAAAGCCTGGAACCCCGGCCTTCACTCATGGGGCCTTGCCCTTCATATTTGAAGCCCCGCCCCTCAAATATGGAGCCCTATCCCTCACTGCATGGAGCCCTGCCCATCCCACATGGAGCCCCGCCCATCACTGGCTGGAGCCCTGCCCCACACACATGGAGCCTTTTCCCTCACACATGGAGCCCTGCCCCTCTCTGGCTGCAGCCCTAACCCTAACACATGGAGCCTGGGCAATCACTGCCTAGAGCCCCACCCCTCACTGACTGGATCCCCACCCCTCACAGCCCGGAACCCCGCCCCTCACGCATGGAACCCCTTCCCTCACTCATGGAGCCCTGCCCATCCCACATGGAGCCCCGCCCATCACTGGCTGGAGCCCTGCCCCACACACATGGAGCCGCTTCCCTCACACATAGAGCACCGCCCCTCACTGCCTGAAGCCCTGCCCCTCACACATGGAGCCCCGCGTTTGTAGGTCCTTCTTTTCGGTTTTGGCCTTCAGTGGGGATCAATTTTGGCAAGCTTTGCTGCATGTGTCTGCACTTGCTGGCGTATGGCCTGCCTGCATTTTGATGGCTTTGACTTTGGGAAAGATTTTTTCTTGGTTTTTTTTTTTTGTTTAACTGTTCATGCCATGTCCCTCATATCTTGCCCCGTAAGTTGTGTCTTCCTCCTTGACTATTTCCCCCGATTTTGCAACATCTCTTAGCTTAATTTTTGCATCTTTTGGTCCTTCGCACTGCACCTCATATAATCCCGGGCCATTTTCTTAGAGTAACTAAATTTCCCATATTTCCTTTTTTTCTCCTCCAATTGCAATTCCTTTGATGGAGTCTCCGTTCCAGTGTGTTTGTAGGTCCTTCTTTTCTGTTTGGGCCTTCAGTGGGGATGAATTTTGGCAAGCTTTGCTGCATGTGCCTGGACTTGCTGGTGTATGGCCTGCCTGCATTTTGATGGCTTTGATTTTGGAAAATTTTTTTTTTCGTTGTTTTGTGAAGTGTCCATGCCATGTCCCTCATATCTTGCCCCCTAAGTTGTGTCTTCCTCTTTGACTTTTTCCCCTGCTTTTGCAACATCTGTGAGCCTATTTTTTGCATGTTTTGGTCCTTTGAAATGCAGCTGATTTCCTCAAAGCCTATTTTTTGAAGACATTAAAATTACTGATTTTCTGCTTTTTTCAATTGCATTTCATTTGAACTTATCTCCTTTCCAGAGTGTTTGCAAGCCTTTCTTTTGGGATTCACAAGATTCCTTTTCCCTTCCCGAAAGGAAATTTCATTTCCTTTCGGGAAGGGAAAAGAAATCTTGTGATTTCAATGGGGACGAATCGAAGAATCATTGGTGCATTTCCCTGCCCTTGATGGCATGCCATGCCTTTTGGTGGCTTTGACTTGGGGAAAGATTTTTTTCATTTTTTGGTTGATTTCTGAAGTGTCCATGCCATGTCCTCATATCTTGCCACCTAAGTTGTGTCTTCCTCCTTGACTTTTTCCCCTGCTTTTGCAACATCTGTGAGCTTCGTTTTTGCATCTTTTGGTCCTTCGCACTGCACCTGATATTATCCCGGGCCATTTCCTTACAGGCACTAAATTTCCCAAATTTTCTTTTTTTCTCCTCCAATTACAATTCCTTTGATGGTGTCTCCGCTCCAGCCTGTTTGTAGGCCCTTCTTTTCTGTTTTGGCCTTCAGTGGGGATCAGATTTGGCAAGCTTTGCTGCATGTGCCTGCACTTGCTGGCGTATGGCCTGCCTGCATTTTGATGGCTTTGACTTTGGGAACGATTTTTTCTTGTTTTTCTTTTTTCTTGTTTTAAATATTCATGCCATGTCCCTCATATCTTGCCCCCTAAGTTGTGTTTTCCTCCTTGACTTTTTCCGCTGCTTTTGAAATATCTGTGAGCTTTGTTTTGGCATCATTTAGTCCTTCGCACTGCACCTGACATATTCCCGGGCCATTTTCTTACAGTCACTAAATTTACCAAATTTACATTTTTACTTTTCCTAATGCAATATTTCCGATGCTGTCTCCATCCACCGCCCCTCACTGCCTGAAGCCCTGCCCCTCACACAGGGAGCCCCAGCCATGACTGCCTAGTGCCCCACCCCGCACTGACTGGATCCCCACCCCTGAAAGCCTGGAACCCCGCGCCTCACTCATGGGGCCTTGCCCTTCATAATTGGAGCCCCCGCCCCTCAAATATAGAGCCTTGCCCCTGACTGCACGAAGCCCTGCCCATCCCTCATGGATCCCCGCCCATCACTGGCTGGAGCCCTGCCCCACAAACATGGAGCCCTTTCCCTCACACATGGAGCCTTGCCCCTCTCTGGCTGGAGCCCTGCCACTAACACAAAGAGCCCCGGCCATCACTGCCCTGAGCCCCGCCCCTCACTGACTGGATCCCCGCCCCTGAAAGCCTGGAACCCCGGCCTTCACTCATGGGGCCTTGCCCTTCATATTTGAAGCCCCGCCCCTCAAATATGGAGCCCTATCCCTCACTGCATGGAGCCCTGCCCATCCCACATGGAGCCCCGCCCATCACTGGCTGGAGCCCTGCCCCACACACATGGAGCCTTTTCCCTCACACATGGAGCCCTGCCCCTCTCTGGCTGCAGCCCTAACCCTAACACATGGAGCCTGGGCAATCACTGCCTAGAGCCCCACCCCTCACTGACTGGATCCCCACCCCTCACAGCCCGGAACCCCGCCCCTCACGCATGGAACCCCTTCCCTCACTCATGGAGCCCTGCCCATCCCACATGGAGCCCCGCCCATCACTGCCTGGAGCCCTGCCCTACACACATGGAGCCGCTTCCGTCACACATAGAGCACCGCCCCTCACTGCCTGAAGCCCTGCCCCTCACACATGGAGCCCCGTGTTTGTAGGTCCTTCTTTTCGGTTTTGGCCTTCAGTGGGGATCAATTTTGGCAAGCTTTGCTGCATGTGTCTGCACTTGCTGGCGTATGGCCTGCCTGCATTTTGATGGCTTTGACTTTGGGAAAGATTTTTTCTTGGTTTTGGTTTTTTGTTTAACTGTTCATGCCATGTCCCTCATATCTTGCCCCGTAAGTTGTGTCTTCCTCCTTGACTATTTCCCCTGATTTTGCAACATCTCTTAGCTTAATTTTTGCATCTTTTGGTCCTTCGCACTGCACCTCATATAATCCCGGGCCATTTTCTTAGAGTAACTAGATTTCCCAAATTTCCTTTTTTTCTCCTCCAATTGCAATTCCTTTGATGGAGTCTCCGTTCCGGTGTGTTTGTAGGTCCTTCTTTTCTGTTTGGGCCTTCAGTGGGGATGAATTTTGGCAAGCTTGCTGCATGTGCCTGCACTTGCTGGTGTATGGCCTGCCTGCATTTTGATGGCTTTGACTTTGGAAAATTTTTTTTTTTCCGTTGTTTTGTGAAGTGTCCATGCCATGTCCCTCATATCTTGCCCCCTAAGTTGTGTCTTCCTCCTTGACTTTTTCCCCTGCTTTTGCAACATCTGTGAGCCTATTTTTTGCATGTTTTGGTCCTTTGCAATGCAGCTGATTTCCTCACAGCCTATTTTTTGAAGACATTAAAATTACTGATTTTCTGCTTTATTCAATTGCATTTCATTTGAACTTATCTCCTTTCCAGAGTGTTTGCAAGCCTTTCTTTTGGGATTCACAAGATTCCTTTTCCCTTCCTGAAAGGAAATTTCATTTCCTTTCGGGAAGTGAAAAGAAATCTTGTGATTTCAATGGGGACGAATCGAAGAATCATTGGTGCATTTCCCTGCCCTTGATGGCATGCCATGCCTTTTGGTGGCTTTGACTTGGGGAAAGATTTTTTTCATTTTTTGGTTGATTTCTGAAGTGTCCATGCCATGTCCTCATATCTTGCCACCTAAGTTGTGTCTTCCTCCTTGACATTTTCCCCTGCTTTTGCAACATCTGTGAGCTTAGTTTTTGCATCTTTTGGTCCTTCGCACTGCACCTGATATTATCCCGGGCCATTTTCTTACAGTCACTAAATTTCCCAAATTTTCTTTTTTTCTCCTCCAATTACAATTCCTTTGATGGTGTCTCCGCTCCAGCCTGTTTGTAGGTCCTTCTTTTCTGTTTTGGCCTTCAGTGGGGATCAGATTTGGCAAGCTTTGCTGCATGTGCCTGCACTTGCTGGCGTATGGCCTGCCTGCATTTTGAAGGCTTTGACTTTGGGAACGATTTTTTCTTGTTTTTCTTTTTCCTTGTTTTAAATATTCATGCCATGTCCCTCATATCTTGCCCCTAAGTTGTGTTTTCCTCCTTGACTTTTTCCGCTGCTTTTGAAATATCTGTGAGCTTTGTTTTGGCATCATTTAGTCCTTCGCACTGCACCTGACATAATCCCGGGCCATTTTCTTACAGTCACTAAATTTACCAAATTTACATTTTTACTTTTCCTAATGCAATATTTCCGATGCTGTCTCCATCCACCGCCCCTCACTGCCTGAAGCCCTGCCCCTCACACAGGGAGCCCCAGCCATGACTGCCTAGTGCCCCGCCCCGCACTGACTGGATCCCCACCCCTGAAAGCCTGGAACCCCGCGCCTCACCCATGGGGCCTTGCCCTTCATAATTGGAGCCCCGCCCCTCAAATATGGAGCCTTGCCCCTGACTGCACGGAGCCCTGCCCATCCCTCATGGATCCCCGCCCATCACTGGCTGGAGCCCTGCCCCACAAACATGGAGCCCTTTCCCTCACACATGGAGCCTTGCCCCTCTCTGGCTGGAGCCCTGCCACTAACACAAAGAGCCCTGGCCATCAGTGCCCTGAGCCCCGCCCCTCACTGACTGGATCCCCGCCCCTGAAAGCCTGGAACCCCGGCCTTCACTCATGGGGCCTTGCCCTTCATATTTGAAGCCCCGCCCCTCAAATATGGAGCCCTATCCCTCACTGCATGGAGCCCTGCCCATCCCACATGGAGCCCCGCCCATCACTGGCTGGAGCCCTGCCCCACACGCATGGAGCCTTTTCCCTCACACATGGAGCCCTGCCCCTCTCTGGCTGCAGCCCTAACCCTAACACATGGAGCCTCGGCAATCACTGCCTAGAGCCCCACCCCTCACTGACTGGATCCCCACCCCTCACAGCCCGGAACCCCGCCCCTCACGCATGGAACCCCTTCCCTCACTCATGGAGCCCTGCCCATCCCACATGGAGCCCCGCCCATCACTGCCTGGAGCCCTGCCCCACACACATGGAGCCGCTTCCGTCACACATAGAGCACCGCCCCTCACTGCCTGAAGCCCTGCCCCTCACACATGGAGCCCCGCGTTTGTAGGTCCTTCTTTTCGGTTTTGGCCTTCAGTGGGGATCAATTTTGGCAAGCTTTGCTGCATGTGTCTGCACTTGCTGGCGTATGGCCTGCCTGCATTTTGATGGCTTTGACTTTGGGAAAGATTTTTTCTTGGTTTTTTTTTTTTGTTTAACTGTTCATGCCATGTCCCTCATATCTTGCCCCGTAAGTTGTGTCTTCCTCCTTGACTATTTCCCCTGATTTTGCAACATCTCTTAGCTTAATTTTTGCATCTTTTGGTCCTTCGCACTGCACCTCATATAATCCCGGGCCATTTTCTTAGAGTAACTAGATTTCCCAAATTTCCTTTTTTTCTCCTCCAATTGCAATTCCTTTGATGGAGTCTCCGTTCCGGTGTGTTTGTAGGTCCTTCTTTTCTGTTTGGGCCTTCAGTGGGGATGAATTTTGGCAAGCTTTGCTGCATGTGCCTGGACTTGCTGGTGTATGGCCTGCCTGCATTTTGATGGCTTTGACTTTGGAAAATTTTTTTTTTTTCGTTGTTTTGTGAAGTGTCCATGCCATGTCCCTCATATCTTGTCCCCTAAGTTGTGTCTTCCTCCTTGACTTTTTCCCCTGCTTTTGCAACATCTGTGAGCCTATTTTTTGCATGTTTTGGTCCTTTGCAATGCAGCTGATTTCCTCACAGCCTATTTTTTGAAGACATTAAAATTACTGATTTTCTGCTTTTTTCAATTGCATTTCATTTGAACTTATCTCCTTTCCAGAGTGTTTGCAAGCCTTTCTTTTGGGATTCACAAGATTCCTTTTCCCTTCCCGAAAGGAAATTTCATTTCCTTTCAAGAAGGGAAAAGAAATCTTGTGATTTCAATGGGGACGAATCGAAGAATCATTGGTGCATTTCCCTGCCCTTGATGGCATGCCATGCCTTTTGGTGGCTTTGACTTGGGGAAAGATTTTTTTCATTTTTTGGTTGATTTCTGAAGTGTCCATGCCATGTCCTCATATCTTGCCACCTAAGTTGTGTCTTCCTCCTTGACTTTTTCCCCTGCTTTTGCAACATCTGTGAGCTTAGTTTTTGCATCTTTTGGTCCTTCGCACTGCACCTGATATTATCCCGGGCCATTTTCTTACAGTCACTAAATTTCCCAAATTTTCTTTTTTTCTCCTCCAATTACAATTCCTTTGATGGTGTCTCCGCTCCAGCCTGTTTGTAGGTCCTTCTTTTCTGTTTTGGCCTTCAGTTGGGATCAGATTTGGCAAGCTTTGCTGCATGTGCCTGCACTTGCTGGCGTATGGCCTGCCTGCATTTTGAAGGCTTTGACTTTGGGAACGATTTTTTCTTGTTTTTCTTTTTCCTTGTTTTAAATATTCCTGCCATGTCCCTCATATCTTGCCCCCTAAGTTGTGTTTTCCTCCTTGACTTTTTCCGCTGCTTTTGAAATATCTGTGAGCTTTGTTTTGGCATCATTTAGTCCTTCGCACTGCACCTGACATAATCCCGGGCCATTTTCTTACAGTCACTAAATTTACCAAATTTACATTTTTACTTTTCCTAATGCAATATTTCCGATGCTGTCTCCATCCACCGCCCCTCACTGCCTGAAGCCCTGCCCCTCACACAGGGAGCCCCAGCCATGACTGCCTAGTGCCCCGCCCCGCACTGACTGGATCCCCACCCCTGAAAGCCTGGAACCCCGCGCCTCACCCATGGGGCCTTGCCCTTCATAATTGGAGCCCCGCCCCTCAAATATGGAGCCTTGCCCCTGACTGCACGGAGCCCTGCCCATCCCTCATGGATCCCTGCCCATCACTGGCTGGAGCCCTGCCCCACAAACATGGAGCCCTTTCCCTCACACATGGAGCCTTGCCCCTCTCTGGCTGGAGCCCTGCCACTAACACAAAGAGCCCCGGCCATCACTGCCCTGAGCCCCGCCCCTCACTGACTGGATCCCCACCCCTGAAAGCCTGGAACCCCGGCCTTCACTCATGGGGCCTTGCCCTTCATATTTGAAGCCCCGCCCCTCAAATATGGAGCCCTATCCCTCACTGCATGGAGCCCTGCCCATCCCACATGGAGCCCCGCCCATCACTGGCTGGAGCCCCGCCCCACACGCATGGAGCCTTTTCCCTCACACATGGAGCCCTGCCCCTCTCTGGCTGCAGCCCTAACCCTAACACATGGAGCCTCGGCAATCACTGCCTAGAGCCCCACCCCTCACTGACTGGATCCCCACCCCTCACAGCCCGGAACCCCGCCCCTCACGCATGGAACCCCTTCCCTCACTCATGGAGCCCTGCCCATCCCACATGGAGCCCCGCCCATCACTGGCTGGAGCCCTGCCCCACACACATGGAGCCGCTTCCGTCACACATAGAGCACCGCCCCTCACTGCCTGAAGCCCTGCCCCTCACACATGGAGCCCCGCGTTTGTAGGTCCTTCTTTTCGGTTTTGGCCTTCAGTGGGGATCAATTTTGGCAAGCTTTGCTGCATGTGTCTGCACTTGCTGGCGTATGGCCTGCCTGCATTTTGATGGCTTTGACTTTGGGAAAGATTTTTTCTTGGTTTTTTTTTTTTGTTTAACTGTTCATGCCATGTCCCTCATATCTTGCCCCGTAAGTTGTGTCTTCCTCCTTGACTATTTCCCCTGATTTTGCAACATCTCTTAGCTTAATTTTTGCATCTTTTGGTCCTTCGCACTGCACCTCATATAATCCCGGGCCATTTTCTTAGAGTAACTAGATTTCCCAAATTTCCTTTTTCTCTCCTCCAATTGCAATTCCTTTGATGGAGTCTCCGTTCCGGTGTGTTTGTAGGTCCTTCTTTTCTGTTTGGGCCTTCAGTGGGGATGAATTTTGGCAAGCTTTGCTGCATGTGCCTGGACTTGCTGGTGTATGGCCTGCCTGCATTTTGATGGCTTTGACTTTGGAAAATTTTTTTTTTTTCGTTGTTTTGTGAAGTGTCCATGCCATGTCCCTCATATCTTGTCCCCTAAGTTGTGTCTTCCTCCTTGACTTTTTCCCCTGCTTTTGCAACATCTGTGAGCCTATTTTTTGCATGTTTTGGTCCTTTGCAATGCAGCTGATTTCCTCACAGCCTATTTTTTGAAGACATTAAAATTACTGATTTTCTGCTTTATTCAATTGCATTTCATTTGAACTTATCTCCTTTCCAGAGTGTTTGCAAGCCTTTCTTTTGGGATTCACAAGATTCCTTTTCCCTTCCCGAAAGGAAATTTCATTTCCTTTCGGGAAGGGAAAAGAAATCTTGTGATTTCAATGGGGACGAATCGAAGAATCATTGGTGCATTTCCCTGCCCTTGATGGCATGCCATGCCTTTTGGTGGCTTTGACTTGGGGAAAGATTTTTTTCATTTTTTGGTTGATTTCTGAAGTGTCCATGCCATGTCCTCATATCTTGCCACCTAAGTTGTGTCTTCCTCCTTGACTTTTTCCCCTGCTTTTGCAACATCTGTGAGCTTAGTTTTTGCATCTTTTGGTCCTTCGCACTGCACCTGATATTATCCCGGGCCATTTTCTTACAGTCACTAAATTTCCCAAATTTTCTTTTTTTCTCCTCCAATTACAATTCCTTTGATGGTGTCTCCGCTCCAGCCTGTTTGTAGGTCCTTCTTTTCTGTTTTGGCCTTCAGTGGGGATCAGATTTGGCAAGCTTTGCTGCATGTGCCTGCACTTGCTGGCGTATGGCCTGCCTGCATTTTGAAGGCTTTGACTTTGGGAACGATTTTTTCTTGTTTTTCTTGTTCCTTGTTTTAAATATTCATGCCATGTCCCTCATATCTTGCCCCCTAAGTTGTGTTTTCCTCCTTGACTTTTTCCGCTGCTTTTGAAATATCTGCGAGCTTTGTTTTGGCATCATTTAGTCCTTCGCACTGCACCTGACATAATCCCGGGCCATTTTCTTACAGTCACTAAATTTACCAAATTTACATTTTTACTTTTCCTAATGCAATATTTCCGATGCTGTCTCCATCCACCGCCCCTCACTGCCTGAAGCCCTGCCCCTCACACAGGGAGCCCCAGCCATGACTGCCTAGTGCCCCGCCCCGCACTGACTGGATCCCCACCCCTGAAAGCCTGGAACCCCGCGCCTCACCCATGGGGCCTTGCCCTTCATAATTGGAGCCCCGCCCCTCAAATATGGAGCCTTGCCCCTGACTGCACGGAGCCCTGCCCATCCCTCATGGATCCCTGCCCATCACTGGCTGGAGCCCTGCCCCACAAACATGGAGCCCTTTCCCTCACACATGGAGCCTTGCCCCTCTCTGGCTGGAGCCCTGCCACTAACACAAAGAGCCCCGGCCATCACTGCCCTGAGCCCCGCCCCTCACTGACTGGATCCCCACCCCTGAAAGCCTGGAACCCCGGCCTTCACTCATGGGGCCTTGCCCTTCATATTTGAAGCCCCGCCCCTCAAATATGGAGCCCTATCCCTCACTGCATGGAGCCCTGCCCATCCCACATGGAGCCCCGCCCATCACTGGCTGGAGCCCCGCCCCACACGCATGGAGCCTTTTCCCTCACACATGGAGCCCTGCCCCTCTCTGGCTGCAGCCCTAACCCTAACAGATGGAGCCTCGGCAATCACTGCCTAGAGCCCCACCCCTCACTGACTGGATCCCCACCCCTCACAGCCCGGAACCCCGCCCCTCACGCATGGAACCCCTTCCCTCACTCATGGAGCCCTGCCCATCCCACATGGAGCCCCCGCCCATCACTGGCTGGAGCCCTGCCCCACACACATGGAGCCGCTTCCGTCACACATAGAGCACCGCCCCTCACTGCCTGAAGCCCTGCCCCTCACACATGGAGCCCCGCGTTTGTAGGTCCTTCTTTTCGGTTTTGGCCTTCAGTGGGGATCAATTTTGGCAAGCTTTGCTGCATGTGTCTGCACTTGCTGGCGTATGGCCTGCCTGCATTTTGATGGCTTTGACTTTGGGAAAGATTTTTTCTTGGTTTTTTTTTTTTTGTTTAACTGTTCATGCCATGTCCCTCATATCTTGCCCCGTAAGTTGTGTCTTCCTCCTTGACTATTTCCCCTGATTTTGCAACATCTCTTAGCTTAATTTTTGCATCTTTTGGTCCTTCGCACTGCACCTCATATAATCCCGGGCCATTTTCTTAGAGTAACTAGATTTCCCAAATTTCCTTTTTTTCTCCTCCAATTGCAATTCCTTTGATGGAGTCTCCGTTCCGGTGTGTTTGTAGGTCCTTCTTTTCTGTTTGGGCCTTCAGTGGGGATGAATTTTGGCAAGCTTTGCTGCATGTGCCTGGACTTGCTGGTGTATGGCCTGCCTGCATTTTGATGGCTTTGACTTTGGAAAATTTTTTTTTTTTCGTTGTTTTGTGAAGTGTCCATGCCATGTCCCTCATATCTTGTCCCCTAAGTTGTGTCTTCCTCCTTGACTTTTTCCCCTGCTTTTGCAACATCTGTGAGCCTATTTTTTGCATGTTTTGGTCCTTTGCAATGCAGCTGATTTCCTCACAGCCTATTTTTTGAAGACATTAAAATTACTGATTTTCTGCTTTATTCAATTGCATTTCATTTGAACTTATCTCCTTTCCAGAGTGTTTGCAAGCCTTTCTTTTGGGATTCACAAGATTCCTTTTCCCTTCCCGAAAGGAAATTTCATTTCCTTTCGGGAAGGGAAAAGAAATCTTGTGATTTCAATGGGGACGAATCGAAGAATCATTGGTGCATTTCCCTGCCCTTGATGGCATGCCATGCCTTTTGGTGGCTTTGACTTGGGGAAAGATTTTTTTCATTTTTTGGTTGATTTCTGAAGTGTCCATGCCATGTCCTCATATCTTGCCACCTAAGTTGTGTCTTCCTCCTTGACTTTTTCCCCTGCTTTTGCAACATCTGTGAGCTTAGTTTTTGCATCTTTTGGTCCTTCGCACTGCACCTGATATTATCCCGGGCCATTTTCTTACAGTCACTAAATTTCCCAAATTTTCTTTTTTTCTCCTCCAATTACAATTCCTTTGATGGTGTCTCCGCTCCAGCCTGTTTGTAGGTCCTTCTTTTCTGTTTTGGCCTTCAGTGGGGATCAGATTTGGCAAGCTTTGCTGCATGTGCCTGCACTTGCTGGCGTATGGCCTGCCTGCATTTTGAAGGCTTTGACTTTGGGAACGATTTTTTCTTGTTTTTCTTGTTCCTTGTTTTAAATATTCATGCCATGTCCCTCATATCTTGCCCCCTAAGTTGTGTTTTCCTCCTTGACTTTTTCCGCTGCTTTTGAAATATCTGCGAGCTTTGTTTTGGCATCATTTAGTCCTTCGCACTGCACCTGACATAATCCCGGGCCATTTTCTTACAGTCACTAAATTTACCAAATTTACATTTTTACTTTTCCTAATGCAATATTTCCGATGCTGTCTCCATCCACCGCCCCTCACTGCCTGAAGCCCTGCCCCTCACACAGGGAGCCCCAGCCATGACTGCCTAGTGCCCCACCCCGCACTGACTGGATCCCCACCCCTGAAAGCCTGGAACCCCGCGCCCCACCCATGGGGCATTGCCCTTCATAATTGGAGCCCCGCCCCTCAAATATGGAGCCTTGCCCCTGACTGCACGGAGCCCTGCCCATCCCTCATGGATCCCCGCCCATCACTGGCTGGAGCCCTGCCCCACAAACATGGAGCCCTTTCCCTCACACATGGAGCCTTGCCCCTCTCTGGCTGGAGCCCTGCCACTAACACAAAGAGCCCCGGCCATCACTGCCCTGAGCCCCCGCCCCTCACTGACTGGATCCCCACCCCTGAAAGCCTGGAACCCCGGCCTTCACTCATGGGGCCTTGCCCTTCATATTTGAAGCCCCGCCCCTCAAATATGGAGCCCTATCCCTCACTGCATGGAGCCCTGCCCATCCCACATGGAGCCCCGCCCATCACTGGCTGGAGCCCCGCCCCACACGCATGGAGCCTTTTCCCTCACACATGGAGCCCTGCCCCTCTCTGGCTGCAGCCCTAACCCTAGCACATGGAGCCTCGGCAATCACTGCCTAGAGCCCCACCCCTCACTGACTGGATCCCCACCCCTCACAGCCCGGAACCCCGCCCCTCACGCATGGAACCCCTTCCCTCACTCATGGAGCCCTGCCCATCCCACATGGAGCCCCGCCCATCACTGGCTGGAGCCCTGCCCCACACACATGGAGCCGCTTCCGTCACACATAGAGCACCGCCCCTCACTGCCTGAAGCCCTGCCCCTCACACATGGAGCCCCGCGTTTGTAGGTCCTTCTTTTCGGTTTTGGCCTTCAGTGGGGATCAATTTTGGCAAGCTTTGCTGCATGTGTCTGCACTTGCTGGCGTATGGCCTGCCTGCATTTTGATGGCTTTGACTTTGGGAAAGATTTTTTCTTGGTTTTTTTTTTTTGTTTAACTGTTCATGCCATGTCCCTCATATCTTGCCCCGTAAGTTGTGTCTTCCTCCTTGACTATTTCCCCTGATTTTGCAACATCTCTTAGCTTAATTTTTGCATCTTTTGGTCCTTCGCACTGCACCTCATATAATCCCGGGCCATTTTCTTAGAGTAACTAGATTTCCCAAATTTCCTTTTTTTCTCCTCCAATTGCAATTCCTTTGATGGAGTCTCCGTTCCAGTGTGTTTGTAGGTCCTTCTTTTCTGTTTGGGCCTTCAGTGGGGATGAATTTTGGCAAGCTTTGCTGCATGTGCCTGGACTTGCTGGTGTATGGCCTGCCTGCAATTTGATGGCTTTGACTTTGGAAAATTTTTTTTTTTCGTTGTTTTGTGAAGTGTCCATGCCATGTCCCTCATATCTTGCCCCCTAAGTTGTGTCTTCCTCCTTGACTTTTTCCCCTGCTTTTGCAACATCTGTGAGCCTAATTTTTGCATGTTTTGGTCCTTTGCAATGCAGCTGATTTCCTCACAGCCTATTTTTGAAGACATAAAAATTACTGATTTTCTGCTTTTTTCAATTGCATTTCATTTGAACTTATCTCCTTTCCAGAGTGTTTGCAAGCCTTTCTTTTGGGATTCACAAGATTCCTTTTCCCTTCCCGAAAGGAAATTTCATTTCCTTTCGGGAAGGGAAAAGAAATCTTGTGATTTCAATGGGGACGAATCGAAGAATCATTGGTGCATTTCCCTGCCCTTGATGGCATGCCATGCCTTTTGGTGGCTTTGACTTGGGGAAAGATTTTTTTCATTTTTTGGTTGATTTCTGAAGTGTCCATGCCATGTCCTCATATCTTGCCACCTAAGTTGTGTCTTCCTCCTTGACTTTTTCCCCTGCTTTTGCAACATCTGTGAGCTTAGTTTTTGCATCTTTTGGTCCTTCACACTGCACCTGATATTATCCCGGGCCATTTTCTTACAGTCACTAAATTTCCCAAATTTTCTTTTTTTCTCCTCCAATTACAATTCCTTTGATGGTGTCTCCGCTCCAGCCTGTTTGTAGGTCCTTCTTTTCTGTTTTGGCCTTCAGTGGGGATCAGATTTGGCAAGCTTTGCTGCATGTGCCTGCACTTGCTGGCGTATGGCCTGCCTGCATTTTGAAGGCTTTGACTTTGGGAACGATTTTTTCTTGTTTTTCTTTTTCCTTGTTTTAAATATTCCTGCCATGTCCCTCATATCTTGCCCCCTAAGTTGTGTTTTCCTCCTTGACTTTTTCCGCTGCTTTTGAAATATCTGTGAGCTTTGTTTTGGCATCATTTAGTCCTTCGCACTGCACCTGACATAAGCCCGGGCCATTTTCTTACAGTCACTAAATTTACCAAATTTACATTTTTACTTTTCCTAATGCAATATTTCCGATGCTGTCTCCATCCACCGCCCCTCACTGCCTGAAGCCCTGCCCCTCACACAGGGAGCCCCAGCCATGACTGCCTAGTGCCCCGCCCCGCACTGACTGGATCCCCACCCCTGAAAGCCTGGAACCCCGCGCCTCACTCATGGGGCCTTGCCCTTCATAATTGGAGCCCCGCCCCTCAAATATGGAGCCTTGCCCCTGACTGCACGGAGCCCTGCCCATCCCTCATGGATCCCCGCCCATCACTGGCTGGAGCCCTGCCCCACAAACATGGAGCCCTTTCCCTCACACATGGAGCCTTGCCCCTCTCTGGCTGGAGCCCTGCCACTAACACAAAGAGCCCCGGCAATCACTGCCCTGAGCCCCGCCCCTCACTGACTGGATCCCCGCCCCTGAAAGCCTGGAACCCCGGCCTTCACTCATGGGGCCTTGCCCTTCATATTTGAAGCCCCGCCCCTCAAATATGGAGCCCTATCCCTCACTGCATGGAGCCCTGCCCATCCCACATGGAGCCCCGCCCATCACTGGCTGGAGCCCTGCCCCACACACATGGAGCCTTTTCCCTCACACATGGAGCCCTGCCCCTCTCTGGCTGCAGCCCTAACCCTAACACATGGAGCCTCGGCAATCACTGCCTAGAGCCCCACCCCTCACTGACTGGATCCCCACCCCTCACAGCCGGGAACCCCGCCCCTCACGCATGGAACCCCTTCCCTCACTCATGGAGCCCTGCCCATCCCACATGGAGCCCCGCCCATCACTGCCTGGAGCCCTGCCCCACACACATGGAGCCGCTTCCGTCACACATAGAGCACCGCCCCTCACTGCCTGAAGCCCTGCCCCTCACACATGGAGCCCCGCGTTTGTAGGTCCTTCTTTTCGGTTTTGGCCTTCAGTGGGGATCAATTTTGGCAAGCTTTGCTGCATGTGTCTGCACTTGCTGGCGTATGGCCTGCCTGCATTTTGATGGCTTTGACTTTGGGAAAGATTTTTTCTTGTTTTTTTTTGTTTAACTGTTCATGCCATGTCCCTCATATCTTGCCCCGTAAGTTGTGTCTTCCTCCTTGACTATTTCCCCTGATTTTGCAACATCTCTTAGCTTAATTTTTGCATCTTTTGGTCCTTCGCACTGCACCTCCTATAATCCCGGGCCATTTTCTTAGAGTAACTAGATTTCCCAAATTTCCTTTTTTTCTCCTCCAATTGCAATTCCTTTGATGGAGTCTCCGTTCCAGTGTGTTTGTAGGTCCTTCTTTTCTGTTTTGGCCTTCAGTGGGGATCAATTTTGGCAAGCTTTGCTGCATGTGCCTGGACTTGCTGGTGTATGGCCTGCCTGCATTTTGATGGCTTTGACTTTGGAAAATTTTTTTTTTTCGTTTTTTTGTGAAGTGTCCATGCCATGTCCCTCATATCTTGCCCCCTAAGTTGTGTTTTCCTCCTTGACTTTTTCCGCTGCTTTTGAAATATCTGTGAGCTTTGTTTTGGCATCATTTAGTCCTTCGCACTGCACCTGACATAAGCCCGGGCCATTTTCTTACAGTCACTAAATTTACCAAATTTACATTTTTACTTTTCCTAATGCAATATTTCCGATGCTGTCTCCATCCACCGCCCCTCACTGCCTGAAGCCCTGCCCCTCACACAGGGAGCCCCAGCCATGACTGCCTAGTGCCCCACCCCGCACTGACTGGATCCCCACCCCTGAAAGCCTGGAACCCCGCGCCTCACTCATGGGGCCTTGCCCTTCATAATTGGAGCCCCGCCCCTCAAATATGGAGCCTTGCCCCTGACTGCACGGAGCCCTGCCCATCCCTCATGGATCCCCGCCCATCACTGGCTGGAGCCCTGCCCCACAAACATGGAGCCCTTTCCCTCACACATGGAGCCTTGCCCCTCTCTGGCTGGAGCCCTGCCACTAACACAAAGAGCCCCGGCAATCACTGCCCTGAGCCCCGCCCCTCACTGACTGGATCCCCGCCCCTGAAAGCCTGGAACCCCGGCCTTCACTCATGGGGCCTTGCCCTTCATATTTGAAGCCCCGCCCCTCAAATATGGAGCCCTATCCCTCACTGCATGGAGCCCTGCCCATCCCACATGGAGCCCCGCCCATCACTGGCTGGAGCCCTGCCCCACACACATGGAGCCTTTTCCCTCACACATGGAGCCCTGCCCCTCTCTGGCTGCAGCCCTAACCCTAACACATGGAGCCTCGGCAATCACTGCCTAGAGCCCCACCCCTCACTGACTGGATCCCCACCCCTCACAGCCGGGAACCCCGCCCCTCACGCATGGAACCCCTTCCCTCACTCATGGAGCCCTGCCCATCCCACATGGAGCCCCGCCCATCACTGCCTGGAGCCCTGCCCCACACACATGGAGCCGCTTCCGTCACACATAGAGCACCGCCCCTCACTGCCTGAAGCCCTGCCCCTCACACATGGAGCCCCGCGTTTGT
Organism: Artemisiospiza belli; assembly: GCA_021963965.1. Classification (NCBI taxonomy): domain Eukaryota; kingdom Metazoa; phylum Chordata; class Aves; order Passeriformes; family Passerellidae; genus Artemisiospiza; species Artemisiospiza belli. The sequence goes on along the minus strand of JAKDEW010000422.1, from coordinate 164,910 downwards.
AGGTCCTTCTTTTCGGTTTTGGCCTTCAGTGGGGATCAATTTTGGCAAGCTTTGCTGCATGTGTCTGCACTTGCTGGCGTATGGCCTGCCTGCATTTTGATGGCTTTGACTTTGGGAAAGATTTTTTCTTGTTTTTTTTTGTTTAACTGTTCATGCCATGTCCCTCATATCTTGCCCCGTAAGTTGTGTCTTCCTCCTTGACTATTTCCCCTGATTTTGCAACATCTCTTAGCTTAATTTTTGCATCTTTTGGTCCTTCGCACTGCACCTCATATAATCCCGGGCCATTTTCTTAGAGTAACTAGATTTCCCAAATTTCCTTTTTTTCTCCTCCAATTGCAATTCCTTTGATGGAGTCTCCGTTCCAGTGTGTTTGTAGGTCCTTCTTTTCTGTTTTGGCCTTCAGTGGGGATCAATTTTGGCAAGCTTTGCTGCATGTGCCTGGACTTGCTGGTGTATGGCCTGCCTGCATTTTGATGGCTTTGACTTTGGAAAATTTTTTTTTTTCGTTTTTTTGTGAAGTGTCCATGCCATGTCCCTCATATCTTGCCCCCTAAGTTGTGTCTTCCTCCTTGACTTTTTCCCCTGCTTTTGCAACATCTGTGAGCCTAATTTTTGCATGTTTTGGTCCTTTGCAATGCAGCTGATTTCCTCACAGCCTATTTTTGAAGACATTAAAATTACTGATTTTCTGCTTTTTTCAATTGCATTTCATTTGAACTTATCTCCTTTCCAGAGTGTTTGCAAGCCTTTCTTTTGGGATTCACAAGATTCCTTTTCCCTTCCCGAAAGGAAATTTCATTTCCTTTCGGGAAGGGAAAAGAAATCTTGTGATTTCAATGGGGACGAATCAAAGAATCATTGGTGCATTTCCCTGCCCTTGATGGCATGCCATGCCTTTTGGTGGCTTTGACTTGGGGAAAGATTTTTTTCATTTTTTGGTTGATTTCTGAAGTGTCCATGCCATGTCCTCATATCTTGCCACCTAAGTTGTGTCTTCCTCCTTGACTTTTTCCCCTGCTTTTGCAACATCTGTGAGCTTAGTTTTTGCATCTTTTGGTCCTTCACACTGCACCTGATATTATCCCGGGCCATTTTCTTACAGTCACTAAATTTCCCAAATTTTCTTTTTTTCTCCTCCAATTACAATTCCTTTGATGGTGTCTCCGCTCCAGCCTGTTTGTAGGTCCTTCTTTTCTGTTTTGGCCTTCAGTGGGGATCAGATTTGGCAAGCTTTGCTGCATGTGCCTGCACTTGCTGGCGTATGGCCTGCCTGCATTTTGAAGGCTTTGACTTTGGGAACGATTTTTTCTTGTTTTTCTTTTTCCTTGTTTTAAATATTCATGCCATGTCCCTCATATCTTGCCCCCTAAGTTGTGTTTTCCTCCTTGACTTTTTCCGCTGCTTTTGAAATATCTGTGAGCTTTGTTTTGGCATCATTTAGTCCTTCGCACTGCACCTGACATAATCCCGGGCCATTTTCTTACAGTCACTAAATTTATCAAATTTACATTTTTACTTTTCCTAATGCAATATTTCCGATGCTGTCTCCATCCACCGCCCCTCACTGCCTGAAGCCCTGCCCCTCACACAGGGAGCCCCAGCCATGACTGCCTAGTGCCCCGCCCCGCACTGACTGGATCCCCACCCCTGAAAGCCTGGAACCCCGCGCCTCACTCATGGGGCCTTGCCCTTCATAATTGGAGCCCCGCCCCTCAAATATGGAGCCTTGCCCCTGACTGCACGGAGCCCTGCCCATCCCTCATGGATCCCTGCCCATCACTGGCTGGAGCCCTGCCCCACAAACATGGAGCCCTTTCCCTCACACATGGAGCCTTGCCCCTCTCTGGCTGGAGCCCTGCCACTAACACAAAGAGCCCCGGCAATCACTGCCCTGAGCCCCGCCCCTCACTGACTGGATCCCCGCCCCTGAAAGCCTGGAACCCCGGCCTTCACTCATGGGGCCTTGCCCTTCATATTTGAAGCCCCGCCCCTCAAATATGGAGCCCTATCCCTCACTGCATGGAGCCCTGCCCATCCCACATGAAGCCCCGCCCATCACTGGCTGGAGCCCTGCCCCACAAGCATGGAGCCTTTTCCCTCACACATGGAGCCCTGCCCCTCTCTGGCTGCAGCCCTAACCCTAACACATGGAGCCTCGGCAATCACTGCCTAGAGCCCCACCCCTCACTGACTGGATCCCCACCCCTCACAGCCCGGAACCCCGCCCCTCACGCATGGAACCCCTTCCCTCACTCATGGAGCCCTGCCCATCCCACATGGAGCCCCGCCCATCACTGGCTGGAGCCCTGCCCCACACACATGGAGCCTTTTCCCTCACACATGGAGCCCTGCCCCTCTCTGGCTGCAGCCCTAACCCTAACACATGGAGCCTCGGCAATCACTGCCTAGAGCCCCACCCCTCACTGACTGGATCCCCACCCCTCACAGCCCGGAACCCCACCCCTCACGCATGGAACCCCTTCCCTCACTCATGGAGCCCTGCCCATCCCACATGGAGCCCCGCCCATCACTGCCTGGAGCCCTGCCCTACACACATGGAGCCGCTTCCGTCACACATAGAGCACCGCCCCTCACTGCCTGAAGCCCTGCCCCTCACACATGGAGCCCCGCGTTTGTAGGTCCTTCTTTTCGGTTTTGGCCTTCAGTGGGGATCAATTTTGGCAAGCTTTGCTGCATGTGTCTGCACTTGCTGGCGTATGGCCTGCCTGCATTTTGATGGCTTTGACTTTGGGAAAGATTTTTTCTTGGTTTTTTTTTTTTGTTTAAGTGTTCATGCCATGTCCCTCATATCTTGCCCCGTAAGTTGTGTCTTCCTCCTTGACTATTTCCCCTGATTTTGCAACATCTCTTAGCTTAATTTTTGCATCTTTTGGTCCTTCGCACTGCACCTCATATAATCCCGGGCCATTTTCTTAGAGTAACTAGATTTCCCAAATTTCCTTTTTTTCTCCTCCAATTGCATTTCCTTTGATGGAGTCTCCGTTCCAGTGTGTTTGTAGGTCCTTCTTTTCTGTTTGGGCCTTCAGTGGGGATCAATTTTGGCAAGCTTTGCTGCATGTGCCTGGACTTGCTTGTGTATGGCCTGCCTGCATTTTGATGGCTTTGACTTTGGAAAATTTTTTTTTTTTCGTTGTTTTGTGAAGTGTCCATGCCATGTCCCTCATATCTTGCCCCCAAAGTTGTGTCTTCCTCCTTGACTTTTTCCCCTGCTTTTGCAACATCTGTGAGCCTATTTTTTGCATGTTTTGGTCCTTTGCAATGCAGCTGATTTCCTCACAGCCTATTTTTTGAAGACATTAAAATTACTGATTTTCTGCTTTTTTCAATTGCATTTCATTTGAACTTATCTCCTTTCCAGAGTGTTTGCAAGCCTTTCTTTTGGGATTCACAAGATTCCTTTTCCCTTCCCGAAAGGAAATTTCATTTCCTTTCGGGAAGGGAAAAGGAATCTTGTGATTTCAATGGGGACGAATCGAAGAATCATTGGTGCATTTCCCTGCCCTTGATGGCATGCCATGCCTTTTGGTGGCTTTGACTTGGGGAAAGATTTTTTTCATTTTTTGGTTGATTTCTGAAGTGTCCATGCCATGTCCTCATATCTTGCCACCTAAGTTGTGTCTTCCTCCTTGACTTTTTCCCCTGCTTTTGCAACATCTGTGAGCTTAGTTTTTGCATCTTTTGGTCCTTCGCACTGCACCTGATATTATCCCGGGCCATTTTCTTACAGTCACTAAATTTCCCAAATTTTCTTTTTTTCTCCTCCAATTACAATTCCTTTGATGGTGTCTCCGCTCCAGCCTGTTTGTAGGTCCTTCTTTTCTGTTTTGGCCTTCAGTGGGGATCAGATTTGGCAAGCTTTGCTGCATGTGCCTGCACTTGCTGGCGTATGGCCTGCCTGCATTTTGAAGGCTTTGACTTTGGAACGATTTTTTCTTGTTTTTCTTGTTCCTTGTTTTAAATATTCATGCCATGTCCCTCATATCTTGCCCCCTAAGTTGTGTTTTCCTCCTTGACTTTTTCCGCTGCTTTTGAAATATCTGCGAGCTTTGTTTTGGCATCATTTAGTCCTTCGCACTGCACCTGACATAATCCCGGGCCATTTTCTTACAGTCACTAAATTTACCAAATTTACATTTTTACTTTTCCTAATGCAATATTTCCGATGCTGTCTCCATCCACCGCCCCTCACTGCCTGAAGCCCTGCCCCTCACACAGGGAGCCCCAGCCATGACTGCCTAGTGCCCCGCCCCGCACTGACTGGATCCCCACCCCTGAAAGCCTGGAACCCCGCGCCCCACCCATGGGGCATTGCCCTTCATAATTGGAGCCCCGCCCCTCAAATATGGAGCCTTGCCCCTGACTGCACGGAGCCCTGCCCATCCCTCATGGATCCCCGCCCATCACTGGCTGGAGCCCTGCCCCACAAACATGGAGCCCTTTCCCTCACACATGGAGCCTTGCCCCTCTCTGGCTGGAGCCCTGCCACTAACACAAAGAGCCCCGGCCATCACTGCCCTGAGCCCCGCCCCTCACTGACTGGATCCCCACCCCTGAAAGCCTGGAACCCCGGCCTTCACTCATGGGGCCTTGCCCTTCATATTTGAAGCCCCGCCCCTCAAATATGGAGCCCTATCCCTCACTGCATGGAGCCCTGCCCATCCCACATGGAGCCCCGCCCATCACTGGCTGGAGCCCCGCCCCACACGCATGGAGCCTTTTCCCTCACACATGGAGCCCTGCCCCTCTCTGGCTGCAGCCCTAACCCTAGCACATGGAGCCTCGGCAATCACTGCCTAGAGCCCCACCCCTCACTGACTGGATCCCCACCCCTCACAGCCCGGAACCCCGCCCCTCACGCATGGAACCCCTTCCCTCACTCATGGAGCCCTGCCCATCCCACATGGAGCCCCGCCCATCACTGCCTGGAGCCCTGCCCCACACACATGGAGCCGCTTCCGTCACACATAGAGCACCGCCCCTCACTGCCTGAAGCCCTGCCCCTCACACATGGAGCCCCGCCTTTGTAGGTCCTTCTTTTCGGTTTTGGCCTTCAGTGGGGATCAATTTTGGCAAGCTTTGCTGCATGTGTCTGCACTTGCTGGCGTATGGCCTGCCTGCATTTTGATGGCTTTGACTTTGGGAAAGATTTTTTATTGTTATTTTTTTTTTTTGTTTAACTGTTCATGCCATGTCCCTCATATCTTGCCCCGTAAGTTGTGTCTTCCTCCTTGACTATTTCCCCTGATTTTGCAACATCTCTTAGCTTAATTTTTGCATCTTTTGGTCCTTCACACTGCACCTCATATAATCCCGGGCCATTTTCTTGGAGTAACTAGATTTCCCAAATTTCCTTTTTTTCTCCTCCAATTGCAATTCCTTTGATGGAGTCTCCATTCCAGTGTGTTTGTAGGTCCTTCTTTTCTGTTTTTGCCTTCAGTGGGGATGAATTTTGACAAGCTTTGCTGCATGTGCCTGGACTTGCTGGTGTATGGCCTGCCTGCATTTTGATGGCTTTGACTTTGGAAACATTTTTTTTTTTTCGTTGTTTTGTGAAGTGTCCATGCCATGTCCCTCATATGTTGCCCCCTAAGTTGTGTCTTCCTCCTTGACTTTTTCCCCTGCTTTTGCAACATCTGTGAGCCTATTTTTTGCATGTTTTGGTCCTTTGCAATGCAGCTGATTTCCTCACAGCATATTTTTTGAAGACATTAAAATTACTGATTTTCTGCTTTTTTCAATTGCATTTCATTTGAACTTATCTCCTTTCCAGAGTGTTTGCAAGCCTTTCTTTTGGGATTCACAAGATTCCTTTTCCCTTCCGAAAGGAAATTTCATTTCCTTTCGGGAAGGGAAAAGAAATCTTGCGATTTCAATGGGGACGAATCGAAGAATCATTGGTGCATTTCCCTGCCCTTGATGGCATGCCATGCCTTTTGGTGGCTTTGACTTGGGGAAAGATTTTTTTCATTTTTTGGTTGATTTCTGAAGTGTCCATGCCATGTCCTCATATCTTGCCACCTAAGTTGTGTCTTCCTCCTTGACTTTTTCCCCTGCTTTTGCAACATCTGTGAGCTTCGTTTTTGCATCTTTTGGTCCTTCGCACTGCACCTGATATTATCCCGGGCCATTTTCTTACAGTCACTAAATTTCCCAAATTTTCTTTTTTTCTCCTCCAATTGCAATTCCTTTGATGGTGTCTCCGCTCCAGCCTGTTTGTAGGCCCTTATTTTCTGTTTTGGCCTTCAGTGGGGATCAGATTTGGCAAGCTTTGCTGCATGTGCCTGCACTTGCTGGCGTATGTCCTGCCTGCAGTTTGAAGGCTTTGACTTTGGGAACGATTTTTTCTTGTTTTTCTTTTTTCTTGTTTTAAATATTCATGCCATGTCCTTCATATCTTGCCCCCTAAGTTGTGTTTTCCTCCTTGACTTTTTCCGCTGCTTTTGAAATATCTGTGAGCTTTGTTTTGGCATCATTTAGTCCTTCACACTGCACCTGACATAATCCCGGGCCATTTTCTTACAGTCACTAAATTTACCAAATTTACATTTTTACTTTTCCTAATGCAATATTTCCGATGCTGTCTCCATCCACCGCCCCTCACTGCCTGAAGCCCTGCCCCTCACACAGGGAGCCCCAGCCATGACTGCCTAGTGCCCCGCCGCGCACTGACTGGATCCCCACCCCTGAAAGCCTGGAACCCCGCGCCTCACTCATGGGGCCTTGCCCTTCATAATTGGAGCCCCGCCCCTCAAATATGGAGCCTTGCCCCTGACTGCATGGAGCCCTGCCCATCCCTCATGGATCCCCGCCCATCACTGGCTGGAGCCCTGCCCCACAAACATGGAGCCCTTTCCCTCACACATGGAGCCTTGCCCCTCTCTGGCTGGAGCACTGCCACTAACACAAAGAGCCCCGGCCATCACTGCCCTGAGCCCCGCCCCTCACTGACTGGATCCCCACCCCTGAAAGCCTGGAACCCCGGCCTTCACTCATGGGGCCTTGCCCTTCATATTTGAAGCCCCGCCCCTCAAATATGGAGCCCTATCCCTCACTGCATGGAGCCCTGCCCATCCCACATGGAGCCCCGCCCATCACTGGCTGGAGCCCTGCCCCACACACATGGAGCCTTTTCCCTCACACATGGAGCCCTGCCCCTCTCTGGCTGCAGCCCTAACCCTAACACATGGAGCCTCGGCAATCACTGCCTAGAGCCCCACCCCTCACTGACTGGATCCCCACCCCTCACAGCCCGGAACCCCGCCCCTCACGCATGGAACCCCTTCCCTCACTCATGGAGCCCTGCCCATCCCACATGGAGCCCCCGCCCATCACTGCCTGGAGCCCTGCCCCACACACATGGAGCCGCTTCCGTCACACATAGAGCACCGCCCCTCACTGCCTGAAGCCCTGCCCCTCACACATGGAGCCCCACGTTTGTAGGTCCTTCTTTTCGGCTTTGGCCTTCAGTGGGGATCAATTTGGGCAAGCTTTGCTGCATGTGTCTGCACTTGCTGGTGTATGGCCTGCCTGCATTTTGATGGCTTTGACTTTGGAAAAAAATTTTTTTTTCGTTGTTTTGTGAAGTGTCCATGCCATGTCCCTCATATCTTGCCCCCTAAGTTGTGTCTTCCTCCTTGACTTTTTCCCCTGCTTTTGCAACATCTGTGAGCCTATTTTGTGCATGTTTGGTCCTTTGCAATGCAGCTGATTTCCTCACAGCCTATTTTTGAAGACATTAAAATTACTGATTTACTGCTTTTTTCAATTGCATTTCATTTGAACTTATCTCCTTTCCAGAGTGTTTGCAAGCCTTTCTTTTGGGATTCACAAGATTCCTTTTCCCTTCCCGAAAGGAAATTTCATTTCCTTTTGGGAAGGGAAAAGAAATCTTGTGATTTCAATGGGGACGAATCGAAGAATCATTGGTGCATTTCCCTGCCCTTGATGGCATGCCATGCCTTTTGGTGGCTTTGACTTGGGGAAAGATTTTTTTCATTTTTTGGTTGATTTCTGAAGTGTCCATGCCATGTCCTCATATCTTGCCACCTAAGTTGTGTCTTCCTCCTTGACTTTTTCCCCTGCTTTTGCAACATCTGTGAGCTTAGTTTTTGCATCTTTTGGTCCTTCGCACTGCACCTGATATTATCCCGGGCCATTTTCTAACAGTCACTAGATTTCCCAAATTTTCTTTTTTTCTCCTCCAATTGCAATTCCTTTGATGGTGTCTCCGCTCCAGCCTGTTTGTAGGCCCTTATTTTCTGTTTTGGCCTTCAGTGGGGATCAGATTTGGCAAGCTTTGCTGCATGTGCCTGCACTTGCTGGCGTATGGCCTGCCTTCATTTTGAAGGCTTTGACTTTGGGAACGATTTTTTCTTGTTTTTCTTTTTTCTTGTTTTAAATATTCATGCCATGTCCTTCATATCTTGCCCCCTAAGTTGTGTTTTCCTCCTTGACTTTTTCTGCTGCTTTTGAAATATCTGTGAGCTTTGTTTTGGCATCATTTTGTCCTTCGCACTGCACCTGACATAATCCCGGGCCATTTTCTTACAGTCACTAAATTTACCAAATTTACATTTTTACTTTTCCTAATGCAATATTTCCGATGCTGTCTCCATCCACCGCCCCTCACTGCCTGAAGCCCTGCCCCTCACACAGGGAGCCCCAGCCATGACTGCCTAGTGCCCCGCCCCGCACTGACTGGATCCCCAGCCCTGAAAGCCTGGAACCCCGCGCCTCACTCATGGGGCCTTGCCCTTCATAATTGGAGCCCCGCCCCTCAAATATGGAGCCTTGCCCCTGACTGCATGGAGCCCTGCCCATCCCTCATGGAGCCCCGCCCATCACTGGCTGGAGCCCTGCCCCACAAACATGGAGCCCTTTCCCTCACACATGGAGCCTTGCCCCTCTCTGGCTGGAGCCCTGCCACTAACACAAAGAGCCCCGGCCATCACTGCCCTGAGCCCCGCCCCTCACTGACTGGATCCCCACCCCTGAAAGCCTGGAACCCCGGCCTTCACTCATGGGGCCTTGCCCTTCATATTTGAAGCCCCGCCCCTCAAATATGGAGCCCTATCCCTCACTGCATGGAGCCCTGCCCATCCCACATGGAGCCCCGCCCATCACTGGCTGGAGCCCTGCCCCACACACATGGAGCCGCTTCCGTCACACATAGAGCACCGTCCCTCACTGCCTGAAGCCCTGCCCCTCACACATGGAGCCCCGCGTTTGTAGGTCCTTCTTTTCGGTTTTGGCCTTCAGTGGGGATCAATTTTGGCAAGCTTTGCTGCATGTGTCTGCACTTGCTGGCGTATGGCCTGCCTGCATTTTGATGGCTTTGACTTTGGGAAAGATTTTTTCTTGGTTTTTTTTTTTTGTTTAACTGTTCATGCCAAGTCCCTCATATCTTGCCCCGTAAGTTGTGTCTTCCTCCTTGACTATTTCCCCTGATTTTGCAACATCTCTTAGCTTAATTTTTGCATCTTTTCGTCATTCGCACTGCACCTCATATAATCCCGGGCCATTTTCTTAGAGTAACTAGATTTCCCAAATTTACTTTTTTTCTCCTCCAATTGCAATTCCTTTGATGGAGTCTCCGTTCCAGTGTGTTTGTAGGTCCTTCTTTTCTGTTTGGGCCTTCAGTGGGGATTAATTTTGGCAAGCATTGCTGCATGTGCATGGACTTGCTGGTGTATGGCCTGCCTGCATTTTGATGGCTTTGACTTTGGAAAAATTTTTTTCTTTTTCGTTGTTTTGTGAAGTGTCCATGCCATGTCCCTCATATCTTGCCCCCTAAGTTGTGTCTTCCTCCTTGACTTTTTCCCCTGCTTTTGCAACATCTGTGAGCCTATTTTTTGCATCTTTTGGTCCTTTGCAATGCAGCTGATTTCCTCACAGCCTATTTTTTGAAGACATTAAAATTACTGATTTTCTGCTTTTTTCAATTGCATTTCATTTGAACTTATCTCCTTTCCAGAGTGTTTGCAAGCCTTTCTTTTGGGATTCACAAGATTCCTTTTCCCTTCCCGAAAGGAAATTTCATTTCCTTTCGAGAAGGAAAAGGAATCTTGTGATTTCAATGGGGACGAATCGAAGAATCATTGGTGCATTTCCCTGCCCTTGATGGCATGCCATGCCTTTTGGTGGCTTTGACTTGGGGAAAGATTTTTTTCATTTTTTGGTTGATTTCTGAAGTGTCCATGCCATGTCCTCATATCTTGCCACCTAAGTTGTGTCTTCCTCCTTGACTTTTTCCCCTGCTTTTGCAACATCTGTGAGCTTAGTTTTGGCATCTTTTGCTCCTTTGCCCTGCACATGATATACTGCCAGGCCATTTTCTTAGAGTCACTAAATTTCCCAGATTTTCTTTTTTTCTCCTCCAATTGCAATTCCTTTGATGGTGTCTCCGCTCCAGCCTGTTTGTAGGCCCTTATTTGCTGTTTTGGCCTTCAGTGGGGATCAGATTTGGCAAGCTTTGCTGCATGTGCCTGCACTTGCTGGCGTATGGCCTGCCTGCAGTTTGAAGGCTTTTACTTTGGGAACGATTTTTTCTTGTTTTTTTTTTTTTTTTTGTTTAACTGTTCATGCCATGTCCCTCATATCTTGCCCCCTAAGTTGTGTCTTCCTCCTTGACTTTTTCCGCTGCTTTTGAAATATCTGTGAGCTTTGTTTTGGCATCATTTAGTCCTTCGCACTGCACCTGACATAATCCCGGGCCATTTTCTTACAGTCACTAAATTTACCAAATTTACATTTTTACTTTTCCTAATGCAATATTTCCGATGCTGTCTCCATCCACCGCCCCTCACTGCCTGAAGCCCTGCCCCTCACACAGGGAGCCCCAGCCATGACTGCCTAGTGCCCCGCCCCGCACTGACTGGATCCCCACCCCTCAAAGCCTGGAACCCCGCGCCTCACTCATGGGGCCTTGCCCTTCATAATTGGAGCCCCGCCCCTCAAATATGGAGCCTTGCCCCTGACTGCATGGAGCCCTGCCCATCCCTCATGGATCCCCGCCCATCACTGGCTGGAGCCCTGCCCCACAAACATGGAGCCCTTTCCCTCACACATGGAGCCTTGCCCCTCTCTGGCTGGAGCCCTGCCACTAACACAAAGAGCCCCGGCCATCACTGCCCTGAGCCCCGCCCCTCACTGACTGGATCCCCACCCCTGAAAGCCTGGAACCCCGGCCTTCACTCATGGGGCCTTGCCCTTCCTATTTGAAGCCCCGCCCCTCAAATATGGAGCCCTATCCCTCACTGCATGGAGCCCTGCCATCCCACATGGAGCCCCGCCCATCACTGGCTGGAGCCCTGCCCCACACACATGGAGCCTTTTCCCTCACACATGGAGCCCTGCCCCTCTCTGGCTGCAGCCCTAACCCTAACACATGGAGCCTCGGCAATCACTGCCTAGAGCCCCACCCCTCACTGACTGGATCCCCACCCCTCACAGCCCGGAACCCCGCCCCTCACGCATAGAACCCCTTCCCTCACTCATGGAGCCCTGCCCATCCCACATGGAGCCCCGCCCATCACTGCCTGGAGCCCTACCCCACACACATGGTGCCGCTTCCGTCACACATAGAGCACCGCCCCTCACTGCCTGAAGCCCTGCCCCTCACACATGGAGCCCCACGTTTGTAGGTCCTTCTTTTCGGCTTTGGCCTTCAGTGGGGATCAATTTTGGAAAGCTTTGCTGCATGTGCCTGGACTTGCTGGCGTATGGCCTGCCTGCATTTTGATGGCTTTGACTTTGGAAAAAATTTTTTTTTTCGTTGTTTTGTGAAGTGTCCATGCCATGTCCCTCATATCTTGCCCCCTAAGTTGTGTCTTCCTCCTTGACTTTTTCCCCTGCTTTTGCAACATCTGTGAGCCTATTTTTTGCATGTTTTGTCCTTTGCAATGCAGCTGATTTCCTCACAGCCTATTTTTTGAAGACATTAAAATTACTGATTTTCTGCTTTTTTCAATTGCATTTCATTTGAACTTATCTCCTTTCCAGAGTGTTTGCAAGCCTTTCTTTTGGGATTCACAAGATTCCTTTTCCCTTCCCGAAAGGAAATTTCATTTCCTTTCGGGAAGGGAAAAGAAATCTTGTGATTTCAATGGGGACGAATCGAAGAATCATTGGTGCATTTCCCTGCCCTTGATGGCATGCCATGCCTTTTGGTGGCTTTGACTTGGGGAAAGATTTTTTTCATTTTTTGGTTGATTTCTGAAGTGTCCATGCCATGTCCTCATATCTTGCCACCTAAGTTGTGTCTTCCTCCTTGACTTTTTCCCCTGCTTTTGCAACATCTGTGAGCTTAGTTTTTGCATCTTTTGGTCCTTCGCACTGCACCTGATATTATCCCGGGCCATTTTCTTACAGTCACTAAATTTCCCAAATTTTCTTTTTTTCTCCTCCAATTGCAATTCCTTTGATGGTGTCTCCGCTCCAGCCTGTTTGTAGGCCCTTCTTTTCTGTTTTGGCCTTCAGTGGGGATCAGACTTGGCAAGCTTTGCTGCATGTGCCTGCACTTGCTGGCGTATGGCCTGCCTGCAGTTTGAAGGCTTTGACTTTGGGAACGATTTTTTCTTGTTTTTCTTTTTTCTTGTTTTAAATATTCATGCCATGTCCTTCATATCTTGCCCCCTAAGTTGTGTTTTCCTCCTTGACTTTTTCCGCTGCTTTTGAAATATCTGTGAGCTTTGTTTTGGCATCATTTAGTCCTTCGCACTGCACCTGACATAATCCCGGGCCATTTTCTTACAGTCACTAAATTTACCAAATTTACATTTTTACTTTTCCTAATGCAATATTTCCGATGCTGTCTCCATCCACCGCCCCTCACTGCCTGAAGCCCTGCCCCTCACACAGGGAGCCCCAGCCATGACTGCCTAGTGCCCCGCCCCGCACTGACTGGATCCCCACCCCTCAAAGCCTGGAACCCCGCACCTCACTCATGGGGCCTTGCCCTTCATAATTGGAGCCCCGCCCCTCAAATATGGAGCCTTGCCCCTGACTGCATGGAGCCCTGCCCATCCCTCATGGAGCCCCGCCCATCACTGGCTGGAGCCCTGCCCCACAAACATGGAGCCCTTTCCCTCACACATGGAGCCTTGCCCCTCTCTGGCTGGAGCCCTGCCACTAACACAAAGAGCCCCGGCCATCACTGCCCTGAGCCCCGCCCCTCACTGACTGGATCCCCACCCCTGAAAGCCTGGAACCCCGGCCTTCACTCATGGGGCCTTGCCCTTCATATTTGAAGCCCCGCCCCTCAAATATGGAGCCCTATCCCTCACTGCATGGAGCCCTGCCCATCCCACATGGAGCCCCGCCCATCACTGGCTGGAGCCCCGCCCCACACACATGGAGCCTTTTCCCTCACACATGGAGCCCTGCCCCTCTCTGGCTGCAGCCCTAACCCTAACACATGGAGCCTCGGCAATCACTGCCTAGAGCCCCACCCCTCACTGACTGGATCCCCACCCCTCACAGCCCGGAACCCCGCCCCTCACGCATGGAACCCCTTCCCTCACTCATGGAGCCCTGCCCATCCCACATGGAGCCCCGCCCATCACAGCCTGGAGCCCTGCCCCACACACATGGAGCCGCTTCCGTCACACATAGAGCACCGCCCCTCACTGCCTGAAGCCCTGCCCCTCACACATGGAGCCCCGCCTTTGTAGGTCCTTCTTTTCGGTTTTGGCCTTCAGTGGGGATCAATTTTGGCAAGCTTTGCTGCATGTGTCTGCACTTGCTGGCGTATGGCCTGCCTGCATTTTGATGGCTTTGACTTTGGGAAAGATTTTTTCTTGTTTTTTTTTTTTTTGTTTAACTGTTCATGCCATGTCCCTCATATCTTGCCCCGTAAGTTGTGTCTTCCTCCTTGACTATTTCCCCCGATTTTGCAACATCTCTTAGCTTAATTTTTGCATCTTTTGGTCCTTCGCACTGCACCTCATATAATCCCGGGCCATTTCCTTAGAGTAACTAGATTTCACAAATTTCCTTTTTTTCTCCTCCAATTGCAATTCCTTTGATGGAGTCTCCATTCCAGTGTGTTTGTAGGTCCGTCTTTTCTGTTTGGGCCTTCAGTGGGGATGAATTTTGACAAGCTTTGCTGCATGTGCCTGGACTTGCTGGTGTATGGCCTGCCTGCATTTTGATGGCTTTGACTTTGGAAAAATTTTTTTTTTTTCGTTGTTTTGTGAAGTGTCCATGCCATGTCCCTCATATCTTGCCCCCTAAGTTGTGTCTTCCTCCTTGACTTTTTCCCCTGCTTTTGCAACATCTGTGAGCCTATTTTTTGCATGTTTTGGTCCTTTGCAATGCAGCTGATTTCCTCACAGCCTATTTTTTGAAGACATTAAAATTACTGATTTTCTGCTTTTTTCAATTGCATTTCATTTGAACTTATCTCCTTTCCAGAGTGTTTGCAAGCCTTTCTTTTGGGATTCACAAGATTCCTTTTCCCTTCCCGAAAGGAAATTTCATTTCCTTTCGAGAAGGAAAAGGAATCTTGTGATTTCAATGGGGACGAATCGAAGAATCATTGGTGCATTTCCCTGCCCTTGATGGCATGCCATGCCTTTTGGTGGCTTTGACTTGGGGAAAGATTTTTTTCATTTTTTGGTTGATTTCTGAAGTGTCCATGCCATGTCCTCATATCTTGCCACCTAAGTTGTGTCTTCCTCCTTGACTTTTTCCCCTGCTTTTGCAACATCTGTGAGCTTAGTTTTTGCATCTTTTGGTCCTTCGCACTGCACCTGATATTATCCCGGGCCATTTTCTAACAGTCACTAAATTTCCCAGATTTTCTTTTTTTCTCCTCCAATTGCAATTCCTTTGATGGTGTCTCCGCTCCAGCCTGTTTGTAGGCCCTTCTTTTCTGTTTTGGCCTTCAGTGGGGATCAGATTTGGCAAGCTTTGCTGCATGTGCCTGCACTTGCTGGCGTATGGCCTGCCTGCAGTTTGAAGGCTTTTACTTTGGGAACGATTTTTTCTTGTTTTTTTTTTTTTTTGTTTAACTGTTCATGCCATGTCCCTCATATCTTGCCCCCTAAGTTGTGTCTTCCTCCTTGACTTTTTCCGCTGCTTTTGAAATATCTGTGAGCTTTGTTTTGGCATCATTTAGTCCTTCGCACTGCACCTGACATAATCCCGGGCCATTTTCTTACAGTCACTAAATTTACCAAATTTACATTTTTACTTTTCCTAATGCAATATTTCCGATGCTGTCTCCATCCACCGCCCCTCACTGCCTGAAGCCCTGCCCCTCACACAGGGAGCCCCAGCCATGACTGCCTAGTGCCCCGCCCCGCACTGACTGGATCCCCACCCCTGAAAGCCTGGAACCCCGCGCCTCACTCATGGGGCCTTGCCCTTCATAATTGGAGCCCCGCCCCTCAAATATGGAGCCTTGCCCCTGACTGCATGGAGCCCTGCCCATCCCTCATGGATCCCCGCCCATCACTGGCTGGAGCCCTGCCCCACAAACATGGAGCCCTTTCCCTCACACATGGAGCCTTGCCCCTCTCTGGCTGGAGCCCTGCCACTAACACAAAGAGCCCCGGCCATCACTGCCCTGAGCCCCGCCCCTCACTGACTGGATCCCCACCCCTGAAAGCCTGGAACCCCGGCCTTCACTCATGGGGCCTTGCCCTTCATATTTGAAGCCCCGCCCCTCAAATATGGAGCCCTATCCCTCACTGCATGGAGCCCTGCCCATCCCACATGGAGCCCCGCCCATCACTGGCTGGAGCCCTGCCCCACACACATGGAGCCTTTTCCCTCACACATGGAGCCCTGCCCCTCTCTGGCTGCAGCCCTAACCCTAACACATGGAGCCTCGGCAATCACTGCCTAGAGCCCCACCCCTCACTGACTGGATCCCCACCCCTCACAGCCCGGAACCCCGCCCCTCACGCATAGAACCCCTTCCCTCACTCATGGAGCCCTGCCCATCCCACATGGAGCCCCGCCCATCACAGCCTGGAGCCCTGCCCCACACACATGGAGCCGCTTCCGTCACACATAGAGCACCGCCCCTCACTGCCTGAAGCCCTGCCCCTCACACATGGAGCCCCACGTTTGTAGGTCCTTCTTTTCGGCTTTGGCCTTCAGTGGGGATCAATTTTGGCAAGCTTTGCTGCATGTGCCTGGACTTGCTGGTGTATGGCCTGCCTGCATTTTGATGGCTTTGACTTTGGAAAAAATTTTTTTTTTCTTTGTTTTGTGAAGTGTCCATGCCATGTCCCTCATATCTTGCCCCCTAAGTTGTGTCTTCCTCCTTGACTTTTTCCCCTGCTTTTGCAACATCTGTGAGCCTATTTTTTGCATCTTTTGGTCCTTTGCAATGCAGCTGATTTCCTCACAGCCTATTTTTTGAAGACATTAAAATTACTGATTTTCTGCTTTTTTCAATTGCATTTCATTTGAACTTATCTCCTTTCCAGAGTGTTTGCAAGCCTTTCTTTTGGGATTCACAAGATTCCTTTTCCCTTCCCGAAAGGAAATGAAATTTCCTTTCGGGAAGGGAAAAGAAATCTTGTGATTTCAATGGGGACGAATCGAAGAATCATTGGTGCATTTCCCTGCCCTTGATGGCATGCCATGCCTTTTGGTGGCTTTGACTTGGGGAAAGATTTTTTTCATTTTTTGGTTGATTTCTGAAGTGTCCATGCCATGTCCTCATATCTTGCCACCTAAGTTGTGTCTTCCTCCTTGACTTTTTCCCCTGCTTTTGCAACATCTGTGAGCTTAGTTTTTGCATCTTTTGGTCCTTCGCACTGCACCTGATATTATCCCGGGCCATTTTCTAACAGTCACTAAATTTCCCAGATTTTCTTTTTTTCTCCTCCAATTGCAATTCCTTTGATGGTGTCTCCGCTCCAGCCTGTTTGTAGGCCCTTCTTTTCTGTTTTGGCCTTCAGTGGGGATCAGATTTGGCAAGCTTTGCTGCATGTGCCTGCACTTGCTGGCGTATGGCCTGCCTGCAGTTTGAAGGCTTTTACTTTGGGAACGATTTTTTCTTGTTTTTTTTTTTTCTTGTTTTAAATATTCATGCCATGTCCCTCATATCTTGCCCCCTAAGTTGTGTCTTCCTCCTTGACTTTTTCCGCTGCTTTTGAAATATCTGTGAGCTTTGTTTTGGCATCATTTAGTCCTTCGCACTGCACCTGACATAATCCCGGGCCATTTTCTTACAGTCACTAAATTTACCAAATCTACATTTTTACTTTTCCTAATGCAATATTTCCGATGCTGTCTCCATCCACCGCCCCTCACTGCCTGAAGCCCTGCCCCTCACACAGGGAGCCCCAGCCATGACTGCCTAGTGCCCCGCCCCGCACTGACTGGATCCCCACCCCTGAAAGCCTGGAACCCCGCGCCTCACTCATGGGGCCTTGCCCTTCATAATTGGAGCCCCGCCCCTCAAATATGGAGCCTTGCCCCTGACTGCATGGAGCCCTGCCCATCCCTCATGGATCCCCGCCCATCACTGGCTGGAGCCCTGCCCCACAAACATGGAGCCCTTTCCCTCACACATGGAGCCTTGCCCCTCTCTGGCTGGAGCCCTGCCACTAACACAAAGAGCCCCGGCCATCACTGCCCTGAGCCCCGCCCCTCACTGACTGGATCCCCACCCCTGAAAGCCTGGAACCCCGGCCTTCACTCATGGGGCCTTGCCCTTCATAGTTGAAGCCCCGCCCCTCAAATATGGAGCCCTATCCCTCACTGCATGGAGCCCTGCCCATCCCACATGGAGCCCCGCCCATCACTGGCTGGAGCCCTGCCCCACACACATGGAGCCTTTTCCCTCACACATGGAGCCCTGCGACTCTCTGGCTGCAGCCCTAACCCTAACACATGGAGCCTCGGCAATCACTGCCTAGAGCCCCACCCCTCACTGACTGGATCCCCACCCCTCACAGCCCGGAACCCCGCCCCTCACGCATAGAACCCCTTCCCTCACTCATGGAGCCCTGCCCATCCCACATGGAGCCCCGCCCATCACAGCCTGGAGCCCTGCCCCACACACATGGAGCCGCTTCCGTCACACATAGAGCACCGCCCCTCACTGCCTGAAGCCCTGCCCCTCACACATGGAGCCCCACGTTTGTAGGTCCTTCTTTTCGGCTTTGGCCTTCAGTGGGGATCAATTTTGGCAAGCTTTGCTGCATGTGCCTGGACTTGCTGGTGTATGGCCTGCCTGCATTTTGATGGCTTTGACTTTGGAAAAAATTTTTTTTTTCTTTGTTTTGTGAAGTGTCCATGCCATGTCCCTCATATCTTGCCCCCTAAGTTGTGTCTTCCTCCTTGACTTTTTCCCCTGCTTTTGCAACATCTGTGAGCCTATTTTTTGCATCTTTTGGTCCTTTGCAATGCAGCTGATTTCCTCACAGCCTATTTTTTGAAGACATTAAAATTACTGATTTTCTGCTTTTTTCAATTGCATTTCATTTGAACTTATCTCCTTTCCAGAGTGTTTGCAAGCCTTTCTTTTGGGATTCACAAGATTCCTTTTCCCTTCCCGAAAGGAAATTTCATTTCCTTTCGGGAAGGGAAAAGAAATCTTGTGATTTCAATGGGGACGAATCGAAGAATCATTGGTGCATTTCCCTGCCCTTGATGGCATGCCATGCCTTTTGGTGGCTTTGACTTGGGGAAAGATTTTTTTCATTTTTTGGTTGATTTCTGAAGTGTCCATGCCATGTCCTCATATCTTGCCACCTAAGTTGTGTCTTCCTCCTTGACTTTTTCCCCTGCTTTTGCAACATCTGTGAGCTTAGTTTTTGCATCTTTTGGTCCTTCGCACTGCACCTGATATTATCCCGGGCCATTTTCTTACAGTCACTAAATTTCCCAAATTTTCTTTTTTTTCTCCTCCAATTGCAATTCCTTTGATGGTGTCTCCGCTCCAGCCTGTTTGTAGGCCCTTCTTTTCTGTTTTGGCCTTCAGTGGGGATCAGATTTGGCAAGCTTTGCTGCATGTGCCTGCACTTGCTGGCGTATGGCCTGCCTGCATTTTGAAGGCTTTGACTTTGGGAACGATTTTTTCTTGTTTTTCTTTTTTCTTGTTTTAAATATTCATGCCATGTCCCTCATATCTTGCCCCCTACGTTGTGTTTTCCTCCTTGACTTTTTCTGCTGCTTTTGAAATATCTGTGAGCTTTGTTTTGGCATCATTTAGTCCTTCGCACTGCACCTGACATAATCCCGGGCCATTTTCTTACAGTCACTAAATTTACCAAATCTACATTTTTACTTTTCCTAATGCAATATTTCCGATGCTGTGTCCATCCACCGCCCCTCACTGCCTGAAGCCCTGCCCCTCACACAGGGAGCCCCAGCCATGACTGCCTAGTGCCCCGCCCCGCACTGACTGGATCCCCACCCCTGAAAGCCTGGAACCCCGCGCCTCACTCATGGGGCCTTGCCCTTCATAATTGGAGCCCCGCCCCTCAAATATGGAGCCTTGCCCCTGACTGCATGGAGCCCTGCCCATCCCTCATGGATCCCCACCCATCACTGGCTGGAGCCCTGCCCCACAAACATGGAGCCCTTTCCCTCACACATGGAGCCTTGCCCCTCTCTGGCTGGAGCCCTGCCACTAACACAAAGAGCCCCGGCCATCACTGCCCTGAGCCCCGCCCCTCACTGACTGGATCCCCACCCCTGAAAGCCTGGAACCCCGGCCTTCACTCATGGGGCCTTGCCCTTCATATTTGAAGCCCCGCCCCTCAAATATGGAGCCCTATCCCTCACTGCATGGAGCCCTGCCCATCCCACATGGAGCCCCGCCCATCACTGGCTGGAGCCCCGCCCCACACACATGGAGCCTTTTCCCTCACACATGGAGCCCTGCCCCTCTCTGGCTGCAGCCCTAACCCTAACACATGGAGCCTCGGCAATCACTGCCTAGAGCCCCACCCCTCACTGACTGGATCCCCACCCCTCACAGCCCGGAACCCCGCCCCTCACGCATGGAACCCCTTCCCTCACTCATGGAGCCCTGCCCATCCCACATGGAGCCCCGCCCATCACTGGCTGGAGCCCTGCCCCACACACATGGAGCCGCTTCCGTCACACATAGAGCACCGCCCCTCACTGCCTGAAGCCCTGCCCCTCACACATGGAGCCCCACGTTTGTAGGTCCTTCTTTTCGGCTTTGGCCTTCAGTGGGGATCAATTTGGGCAAGCTTTGCTGCATGTGTCTGCACTTGCTGGCGTATGGCCTGCCTGCATTTTGATGGCTTTGACTTTGGGAAAGATTTTTTCTTGGTTTTTTTTTTTTGTTTAACTGTTCATGCCATGTCCCTCATATCTTGCCCCCTAAGTTGTGTCTTCCTCCTTGACTATTTCCCCTGATTTTGCAACATCTCTTAGCTTAATTTTTGCATCTTTTGGTCCTTCGCACTGCACCTCATATAATCCCGGGCCATTTTCTTAGAGTAACTAGATTTCCCAAATTTCCTTTTTTTCTCCTCCAATTGCAATTCCTTTGATGGAGTCTCCATTCCAGTGTGTTTGTAGGTCCTTCTTTTCTGTTTGGGCCTTCAGTGGGGATGAATTTTGACAAGCTTTGCTGCATGTGCCTGGACTTGCTGGTGTATGGCCTGCCTGCATTTTGATGGCTTTGACTTTGGAAAAAATTTTTTTTTTCTTTGTTTTGTGAAGTGTCCATGCCATGTCCCTCATATCTTGCCGCCTAAGTTGTGTCTTCCTCCTTGACTTTTTCCCCTGCTTTTGCAACATCTGTGAGCCTATTTTTTGCATCTTTTGGTCCTTTGCAATGCAGCTGATTTCCTCACAGCCTATTTTTTGAAGACATTAAAATTACTGATTTTCTGCTTTTTTCAATTGCATTTCATTTGAACTTATCTCCTTTCCAGAGTGTTTGCAAGCCTTTCTTTTGGGATTCACAAGATTCCTTTTCCCTTCCCGAAAGGAAATTTCATTTCCTTTCGGGAAGGGAAAAGAAATCTTGTGATTTCAATGGGGACGAATCGAAGAATCATTGGTGCATTTCCCTGCCCTTGATGGCATGCCATGCCTTTTGGTGGCTTTGACTTGGGGAAAGATTTTTTTCATTTTTTGGTTGATTTCTGAAGTGTCCATGCTGTGTCCTCATATCTTGCCACCTAAGTTGTGTCTTCCTCCTTGACTTTTTCCCCTGCTTTTGCAACATCTGTGAGCTTAGTTTTTGCATCTTTTGGTCCTTCGCACTGCACCTGATATTATCCCGGGCCATTTCCTTACAGTCACTAAATTTCCCAAATTTTCTTTTTTTCTCCTCCAATTGCAATTCCTTTGATGGTGTCTCCGCTCCAGCCTGTTTGTAGGCCCTTATTTTCTGTTTTGGCCTTCAGTGGGGATCAGATTTGGCAAGCTTTGCTGCATGTGCCTGCACTTGCTGGCGTATGGCCTGCCTGCAGTTTGAAGGCTTTGACTTTGGGAACGATTTTTTCTTGTTTTTCTTTTTTCTTGTTTTAAATATTCATGCCATGTCCCTCATATCTTGCCCCCTACGTTGTGTTTTCCTCCTTGACTTTTTCCGCTGCTTTTGAAATATCTGTGAGCTTTGTTTTGGCATCATTTAGTCCTTCGCACTGCACCTGACATAATCCCGGGCCATTTTCTTACAGTCACTAAATTTACCAAATTTACATTTTTACTTTTCCTAATGCAATATTTCCGATGCTGTCTCCATCCACCGCCCCTCACTGCCTGAAGCCCTGCCCCTCACACAGGGAGCCCCAGCCATGACTGCCTAGTGCCCCGCCCCGCACTGACTGGATCCCCACCCCTCAAAGCCTGGAACCCCGCACCTCACTCATGGGGCCTTGCCCTTCATAATTGGAGCCCCGCCCCTCAAATATGGAGCCTTGCCCCTGACTGCATGGAGCCCTGCCCATCCCTCATGGAGCCCCGCCCATCACTGGCTGGAGCCCTGCCCCACAAACATGGAGCCCTTTCCCTCACACATGGAGCCTTGCCCCTCTCTGGCTGGAGCCCTGCCACTAACACAAAGAGCCCCGGCCATCACTGCCCTGAGCCCCGCCCCTCACTGACTGGATCCCCACCCCTGAAAGCCTGGAACCCCGGCCTTCACTCATGGGGCCTTGCCCTTCATATTTGAAGCCCCGCCCCTCAAATATGGAGCCCTATCCCTCACTGCATGGAGCCCTGCCCATCCCACATGGAGCCCCGCCCATCACTGGCTGGAGCCCCGCCCCACACACATGGAGCCTTTTCCCTCACACATGGAGCCCTGCCCCTCTCTGGCTGCAGCCCTAACCCTAACACATGGAGCCTCGGCAATCACTGCCTAGAGCCCCACCCCTCACTGACTGGATCCCCACCCCTCACAGCCCGGAACCCCGCCCCTCACGCATGGAACCCCTTCCCTCACTCATGGAGCCCTGCCCATCCCACATGGAGCCCCGCCCATCACTGGCTGGAGCCCTGCCCCACACACATGGAGCCGCTTCCGTCACACATAGAGCACCGCCCCTCACTGCCTGAAGCCCTGCCCCTCACACATGGAGCCCCGCGTTTGTAGGTCCTTCTTTTCGGTTTTGGCCTTCAGTGGGGATCAATTTTGGCAAGCTTTGCTGCATGTGTCTGCACTTGCTGGCGTATGGCCTGCCTGCATTTTGATGGCTTTGACTTTGGGAAAGATTTTTTCTTGTTTTTTTTTTTTTTTGTTTAACTGTTCATGCCATGTCCCTCATATCTTGCCCCGTAAGTTGTGTCTTCCTCCTTGACTATTTCCCCTGATTTTGCAACATCTCTTAGCTTAATTTTTGCATCTTTTGGTCCTTCGCACTGCACCTCATATAATCCCGGGCCATTTTCTTAGAGTAACTAGATTTCCCAAATTTCCTTTTTTTCTCCTCCAATTGCAATTCCTTTGATGGAGTCTCCATTCCAGTGTGTTTGTAGGTCCTTCTTTTCTGTTTGGGCCTTCAGTGGGGATGAATTTTGACAAGCTTTGCTGCATGTGCCTGGACTTGCTGGTGTATGGCCTGCCTGCATTTTGATGGCTTTGACTTTGGAAAAATTTTTTTCTTTTTCGTTGTTTTGTGAAGTGTCCATGCCATGTCCCTCATATCTTGCCCCCTAAGTTGTGTCTTCCTCCTTGACTTTTTCCCCTGCTTTTGCAACATCTGTGAGCCTATTTTTTGCATGTTTTGGTCCTTTGCAATGCAGCTGATTTCCTCACAGCCTATTTTTTGAAGACATTAAAATTACTGATTTTCTGCTTTTTTCAATTGCATTTCATTTGAACTTATCTCCTTTCCAGAGTGTTTGCAAGCCTTTCTTTTGGGATTCACAAGATTCCTTTTCCCTTCCCGAAAGGAAATTTCATTTCCTTTCGGGAAGGGAAAAGAAATCTTGTGATTTCAATGGGGACGAATCGAAGAATCATTGGTGCATTTCCCTGCCCTTGATGGCATGCCATGCCTTTTGGTGGCTTTGACTTGGGGAAAGATTTTTTTCATTTTTTGGTTGATTTCTGAAGTGTCCATGCCATGTCCTCATATCTTGCCACCTAAGTTGTGTCTTCCTCCTTGACTTTTTCCCCTGCTTTTGCAACATCTGTGAGCTTAGTTTTTGCATCTTTTGGTCCTTCGCACTGCACCTGATATTATCCCGGGCCATTTCCTTACAGTCACTAAATTTCCCAAATTTTCTTTTTTTCTCCTCCAATTGCAATTCCTTTGAGGGTGTCTCCGTTCCAGCCTGTTTGTAGGCCCTTATTTTCTGTTTTGGCCTTCAGTGGGGATCAGATTTGGCAAGCTTTGCTGCATGTGCCTGCACTTGCTGGCGTATGGCCTGCCTGCAGTTTGAAGGCTTTGACTTTGGGAACGATTTTTTCTTGTTTTTCTTTTTTCTTGTTTTAAATATTCATGCCATGTCCCTCATATCTTGCCCCCTAAGTTGTGTTTTCCTCCTTGACTTTTTCCGCTGCTTTTGAAATATCTGTGAGCTTTGTTTTGGCATCATTTAGTCCTTCGCACTGCACCTGACATAATCCCGGGCCATTTTCTTACAGTCACTAAATTTACCAAATTTACATTTTTACTTTTCCTAATGCAATATTTCCGATGCTGTCTCCATCCACCGCCCCTCACTGCCTGAAGCCCTGCCCCTCACACAGGGAGCCCCAGCCATGACTGCCTAGTGCCCCGCCCCGCACTGACTGGATCCCCACCCCTCAAAGCCTGGAACCCCGCACCTCACTCATGGGGCCTTGCCCTTCATAATTGGAGCCCCGCCCCTCAAATATGGAGCCTTGCCCCTGACTGCATGGAGCCCTGCCCATCCCTCATGGAGCCCCGCCCATCACTGGCTGGAGCCCTGCCCCACAAACATGGAGCCCTTTCCCTCACACATGGAGCCTTGCCCCTCTCTGGCTGGAGCCCTGCCACTAACACAAAGAGCCCCGGCCATCACTGCCCTGAGCCCCGCCCCTCACTGACTGGATCCCCACCCCTGAAAGCCTGGAACCCCGGCCTTCACTCATGGGGCCTTGCCCTTCATATTTGAAGCCCCGCCCCTCAAATATGGAGCCCTATCCCTCACTGCATGGAGCCCTGCCCATCCCACATGGAGCCCCGCCCATCACTGGCTGGAGCCCCGCCCCACACACATGGAGCCTTTTCCCTCACACATGGAGCCCTGCCCCTCTCTGGCTGCAGCCCTAACCCTAACACATGGAGCCTCGGCAATCACTGCCTAGAGCCCCACCCCTCACTGACTGGATCCCCACCCCTCACAGCCCGGAACCCCGCCCCTCACGCATGGAACCCCTTCCCTCACTCATGGAGCCCTGCCCATCCCACATGGAGCCCCGCCCATCACAGCCTGGAGCCCTGCCCCACACACATGGAGCCGCTTCCGTCACACATAGAGCACCGCCCCTCACTGCCTGAAGCCCTGCCCCTCACACATGGAGCCCCGCGTTTGTAGGTCCTTCTTTTCGGTTTTGGCCTTCAGTGGGGATCAATTTTGGCAAGCTTTGCTGCATGTGTCTGCACATGCTGGCGTATGGCCTGCCTGCATTTTGATGGCTTTGACTTTGGGAAAGATTTTTTCTTGTTTTTTTTTTTTTTTGTTTAACTGTTCATGCCATGTCCCTCATATCTTGCCCCGTAAGTTGTGTCTTCCTCCTTGACTATTTCCCCTGATTTTGCAACATCTCTTAGCTTAATTTTTGCATCTTTTGGTCCTTCGCACTGCACCTCATATAATCCCGGGCCATTTTCTTAGAGTAACTAGATTTCCCAAATTTCCTTTTTTTCTCCTCCAATTGCAATTCCTTTGATGGAGTCTCCATTCCAGTGTGTTTGTAGGTCCTTCTTTTCTGTTTGGGCCTTCAGTGGGGATGAATTTTGACAAGCTTTGCTGCATGTGCCTGGACTTGCTGGTGTATGGCCTGCCTGCATTTTGATGGCTTTGACTTTGGAAAAATTTTTTTTTTTTCGTTGTTTTGTGAAGTGTCCATGCCATGTCCCTCATATCTTGCCCCCTAAGTTGTGTCTTCCTCCTTGACTTTTTCCCCTGCTTTTGCAACATCTGTGAGCCTATTTTTTGCATGTTTTGTTCCTTTGCAATGCAGCTGATTTCCTCACAGCCTATTTTTTGAAGACATTAAAATTACTGATTTTCTGCTTTTTTCAATTGCATTTCATTTGAACTTATCTCCTTTCCAGAGTGTTTGCAAGCCTTTCTTTTGGGATTCACAAGATTCCTTTTCCCTTCCCGAAAGGAAATTTCATTTCCTTTCGGGAAGGGAAAAGGAATCTTGTGATTTCAATGGGGACGAATCGAAGAATCATTGGTGCATTTCCCTGCCCTTGATGGCATGCCATGCCTTTTGGTGGCTTTGACTTGGGGAAAGATTTTTTTCATTTTTTGGTTGATTTCTGAAGTGTCCATGCCATGTCCTCATATCTTGCCACCTAAGTTGTGTCTTCCTCCTTGACTTTTTCCCCTGCTTTTGCAACATCTGTGAGCTTAGTTTTTGCATCTTTTGGTCCTTCGCACTGCACCTGATATTATCCCGGGCCATTTCCTTACAGTCACTAAATTTCCCAAATTTTCTTTTTTTCTCCTCCAATTGCAATTCCTTTGATGGTGTCTCCGTTCCAGCCTGTTTGTAGGCCCTTATTTTCTGTTTTGGCCTTCAGTGGGGATCAGATTTGGCAAGCTTTGCTGCATGTGCCTGCACTTGCTGGCGTATGGCCTGCCTGCAGTTTGAAGGCTTTGACTTTGGGAACGATTTTTTCTTGTTTTTCTTTTTTCTTGTTTTAAATATTCATGCCATGTCCCTCATATCTTGCCCCCTACGTTGTGTTTTCCTCCTTGACTTTTTCCGCTGCTTTTGAAATATCTGTGAGCTTTGTTTTGGCATCATTTAGTCCTTCGCACTGCACCTGACATAATCCTGGGCCATTTTCTTACAGTCACTAAATTTACCAAATTTACATTTTTACTTTTCCTAATGCAATATTTCCGATGCTGTCTCCATCCACCGCCCCTCACTGCCTGAAGCCCTGCCCCTCACACAGGGAGCCCCAGCCATGACTGCCTAGTGCCCCGCCCCGCACTGACTGGATCCCCACCCCTGAAAGCCTGGAACCCCGCGCCTCACTCATGGGGCCTTGCCCTTCATAATTGGAGCCCCGCCCCTCAAATATGGAGCCTTGCCCCTGACTGCATGGAGCCCTGCCCATCCCTCATGGATCCCCGCCCATCACTGGCTGGAGCCCTGCCCCACAAACATGGAGCCCTTTCCCTCACACATGGAGCCTTGCCCCGCTCTGGCTGGAGCCCTGCCACTAACACAAAGAGCCCCGGCCATCACTGCCCTGAGCCCCGCCCCTCACTGACTGGATCCCCACCCCTGAAAGCCTGGAACCCCGGCCTTCACTCATGGGGCCTTGCCCTTCATATTTGAAGCCCCGCCCCTCAAATATGGAGCCCTATCCCTCACTGCATGGAGCCCTGCCCATCCCACATGGAGCCCCGCCCATCACTGGCTGGAGCCCTGCCCCACACACATGGAGCCTTTTCCCTCACACATGGAGCCCTGCCCCTCTCTGGCTGCAGCCCTAACCCTAACACATGGAGCCTCGGCAATCACTGCCTAGAGCCCCACCCCTCACTGACTGGATCCCCACCCCTCACAGCCCGCAACCCCGCCCCTCACGCATAGAACCCCTTCCCTCACTCATGGAGCCCTGCCCATCCCACATGGAGCCCCGCCCATCACTGGCTGGAGCCCTGCCCCACACACATGGAGCCGCTTCCGTCACACATAGAGCACCGCCCCTCACTGCCTGAAGCCCTGCCCCTCACACATGGAGCCCCACGTTTGTAGGTCCTTCTTTTCGGCTTTGGGCTTCAGTGGGGATCAAGTTTGGCAAGCTTTGCTGCATGTGTCTGCACTTGCTAGTGTATGGCCTGCCTGCATTTTGATGGCTTTGACTTTGGAAAAAAATTTTTTTTTCGTTGTTTTGTGAAGTGTCCATGCCATGTCCCTCATATCTTGCCCCCTAAGTTGTGTCTTCCTCCTTGACTATTTCCCCTGATTTTGCAACATCTCTTAGCTTAATTTTTGCATCTTTTGGTCCTTCGCACTGCACCTCATATAATCCCGGGCCATTTTCTTAGAGTAACTAGATTTCCCAAATTTCCTTTTTTTCTCCTCCAATTGCAATTCCTTTGATGGAGTCTCCATTCCAGTGTGTTTGTAGGTCCTTCTTTTCTGTTTGGGCCTTCAGTGGGGATGAATTTTGACAAGCTTTGCTGCATGTGCCTGGACTTGCTGGTGTATGGCCTGCCTGCATTTTGATGGCTTTGACTTTGGAAAAATTTTTTTCTTTTTCGTTGTTTTGTGAAGTGTCCATGCCATGTCCCTCATATCTTGCCCCCTAAGTTGTGTCTTCCTCCTTGACTTTTTCCCCTGCTTTTGCAACATCTGTGAGCCTATTTTTTGCATGTTTTGGTCCTTTGCAATGCAGCTGATTTCCTCACAGCCTATTTTTTGAAGACATTAAAATTACTGATTTTCTGCTTTTTTCAATTGCATTTCATTTGAACTTATCTCCTTTCCAGAGTGTTTGCAAGCCTTTCTTTTGGGATTCACAAGATTCCTTTTCCCTTCCCGAAAGGAAATTTCATTTCCTTTCGGGAAGGGAAAAGGAATCTTGTGATTTCAATGGGGACGAATCGAAGAATCATTGGTGCATTTCCCTGCCCTTGATGGCATGCCATGCCTTTTGGTGGCTTTGACTTGGGGAAAGATTTTTTTCATTTTTTGGTTGATTTCTGAAGTGTCCATGCCATGTCCTCATATCTTGCCACCTAAGTTGTGTCTTCCTCCTTGACTTTTTCCCCTGCTTTTGCAACATCTGTGAGCTTAGTTTTTGCATCTTTTGGTCCTTCGCACTGCACCTGATATTATCCCGGGCCATTTTCTTACAGTCACTAAATTTCCCAAATTTTCTTTTTTTCTCCTCCAATTGCAATTCCTTTGATGGTGTCTCCGCTCCAGCCTGTTTGTAGGCCCTTATTTGCTGTTTTGGCCTTCAGTGGGGATCAGATTTGGCAAGCTTTGCTGCATGTGCCTGCACTTGCTGGCGTATGGCCTGCCTGCAGTTTGAAGGCTTTGACTTTGGGAACGATTTTTTCTTGTTTTTCTTTTTTCTTGTTTTAAATATTCATGCCATGTCCTTCATATCTTGCCCCCTAAGTTGTGTTTTCCTCCTTGACTTTTTCCGCTGCTTTTGAAATATCTGTGAGCTTTGTTTTGGCATCATTTAGTCCTTCGCACTGCACCTGACATAATCCCGGGCCATTTTCTTACAGTCACTAAATTTACCAAATTTACATTTTTACTTTTCCTAATGCAATATTGCCCATGCTGTCTCCATCCACCGCCCCTCACTGCCTGAAGCCCTGCCCCTCACACAGGGAGCCCCAGCCATGACTGCCTAGTGCCCCGCCCCGCACTGACTGGATCCCCACCCCTCAAAGCCTGGAACCCCGCACCTCACTCATGGGGCCTTGCCCTTCATAATTGGAGCCCCGCCCCTCAAATATGGAGCCTTGCCCCTGACTGCATGGAGCCCTGCCCATCCCTCATGGAGCCCCGCCCATCACTGGCTGGAGCCCTGCCCCACAAACATGGAGCCCTTTCCCTCACACATGGAGCCTTGCCCCTCTCTGGCTGGAGCCCTGCCACTAACACAAAGAGCCCCGGCCATCACTGCCCTGAGCCCCGCCCCTCACTGACTGGATCCCCACCCCTGAAAGCCTGGAACCCCGGCCTTCACTCATGGGGCCTTGCCCTTCATATTTGAAGCCCCGCCCCTCAAATATGGAGCCCTATCCCTCACTGCATGGAGCCCTGCCCATCCCACATGGAGCCCCGCCCATCACTGGCTGGAGCCCCGCCCCACACACATGGAGCCTTTTCCCTCACACATGGAGCCCTGCCCCTCTCTGGCTGCAGCCCTAACCCTAACACATGGAGCCTCGGCAATCACTGCCTAGAGCCCCACCCCTCACTGACTGGATCCCCACCCCTCACAGCCCGGAACCCCGCCCCTCACGCATGGAACCCCTTCCCTCACTCATGGAGCCCTGCCCATCCCACATGGAGCCCCGCCCATCACTGCCTGGAGCCCTGCCCCACACACATGGAGCCGCTTCCGTCACACATAGAGCACCGCCCCTCACTGCCTGAAGCCCTGCCCCTCACACATGGAGCCCCGCGTTTGTAGGTCCTTCTTTTCGGTTTTGGCCTTCAGTGGGGATCAATTTTGGCAAGCTTTGCTGCATGTGTCTGCACTTGCTGGCGTATGGCCTGCCTGCATTTTGATGGCTTTGACTTTGGGAAAGATTTTTTCTTGGTTTTTTTTTTTTTGTTTAACTGTTCATGCCATGTCCCTCATATCTTGCCCCGTAAGTTGTGTCTTCCTCCTTGACTACTTCCCCTGATTTTGCAACATCTCTTAGCTTAATTTTTGCATCTTTTGGTCCTTCGCACTGCACCTCATATAATCCCGGGCCATTTTCTTAGAGTAACTAGATTTCACAAATTTCCTTTTTTTCTCCTCCAATTGCAATTCCTTTGATGGAGTCTCCATTCCAGTGTGTTTGTAGGTCCTTCTTTTCTGTTTGGGCCTTCAGTGGGGATGAATTTTGACAAGCTTTGCTGCATGTGCCTGGACTTGCTGGTGTATGGCCTGCCTGCATTTTGATGGCTTTGACTTTGGAAAAATTTTTTTTTTTCGTTGTTTTGTGAAGTGTCCATGCCATGTCCCTCATATCTTGCCCCCTAAGTTGTGTCTTCCTCCTTGACTTTTTCCCCTGCTTTTGCAACATCTGTGAGCCTATTTTTTGCATGTTTTGGTCCTTTGCAATGCAGCTGATTTCCTCACAGCCTATTTTTTGAAGACATTAAAATTACTGATTTTCTGCTTTTTTCAATTGCATTTCATTTGAACTTATCTCCTTTCCAGAGTGTTTGCAAGCCTTTCTTTTGGGATTCACAAGATTCCTTTTCCCTTCCCGAAAGGAAATTTCATTTCCTTTCGGGAAGGGAAAAGAAATCTTGTGATTTCAATGGGGACGAATCGAAGAATCATTGGTGCATTTCCCTGCCCTTGATGGCATGCCATGCCTTTTGGTGGCTTTGACTTGGGGAAAGATTTTTTTCATTTTTTGGTTGATTTCTGAAGTGTCCATGCCATGTCCTCATATCTTGCCACCTAAGTTGTGTCTTCCTCCTTGACTTTTTCCCCTGCTTTTGCAACATCTGTGAGCTTAGTTTTTGCATCTTTTGGTCCTTCGCACTGCACCTGATATTATCCCGGGCCATTTCCTTACAGTCACTAAATTTCCCAAATTTTCTTTTTTTCTCCTCCAATTGCAATTCCTTTGATGGTGTCTCCGCTCCAGCCTGTTTGTAGGCCCTTATTTTCTGTTTTGGCCTTCAGTGGGGATCAGATTTGGCAAGCTTTGCTGCATGTGCCTGCACTTGCTGGCGTATGGCCTGCCTGCAGTTTGAAGGCTTTGACTTTGGGAACGATTTTTTCTTGTTTTTCTTTTTTCTTGTTTTAAATATTCATGCCATGTCCCTCATATCTTGCCCCCTAAGTTGTGTTTTCCTCCTTGACTTTTTCCGCTGCTTTTGAAATATCTGTGAGCTTTGTTTTGGCATCATTTAGTCCTTCGCACTGCACCTGACATAATCCCGGGCCATTTTCTTACAGTCACTAAATTTACCAAATTTACATTTTTACTTTTCCTAATGCAATATTTCCGATGCTGTCTCCATCCACCGCCCCTCACTGCCTGAAGCCCTGCCCCTCACACAGGGAGCCCCAGCCATGACTGCCTAGTGCCCCGCCCCGCACTGACTGGATCCCCACCCCTCAAAGCCTGGAACCCCGCGCCTCACTCATGGGGCCTTGCCCTTCATAATTGGAGCCCCGCCCCTCAAATATGGAGCCTTGCCCCTGACTGCATGGAGCCCTGCCCATCCCACATGGAGCCCCGCCCATCACTGGCTGGAGCCCTGCCCCACAAACATGGAGCCCTTTCCCTCACACATGGAGCCTTGCCCCTCTCTGGCTGGAGCCCTGCCACTAACACAAAGAGCCCCGGCCATCACTGCCCTGAGCCCCGCCCCTCACTGACTGGATCCCCACCCCTGAAAGCCTGGAACCCCGGCCTTCACTCATGGGGCCTTGCCCTTCATATTTGAAGCCCCGCCCCTCAAATATGGAGCCCTATCCCTCACTGCATGGAGCCCTGCCCATCCCACATGGAGCCCCGCCCATCACTGGCTGGAGCCCCGCCCCACACACATGGAGCCTTTTCCCTCACACATGGAGCCCTGCCCCTCTCTGGCTGCAGCCCTAACCCTAACACATGGAGCCTCGGCAATCACTGCCTAGAGCCCCACCCCTCACTGACTGGATCCCCACCCCTCACAGCCCGGAACCCCGCCCCTCACGCATGGAACCCCTTCCCTCACTCATGGAGCCCTGCCCATCCCACATGGAGCCCCGCCCATCACAGCCTGGAGCCCTGCCCCACACACATGGAGCCGCTTCCGTCACACATAGAGCACCGCCCCTCACTGCCTGAAGCCCTGCCCCTCACACATGGAGCCCCGCGTTTGTAGGTCCTTCTTTTCGGTTTTGGCCTTCAGTGGGGATCAATTTTGGCAAGCTTTGCTGCATGTGTCTGCACTTGCTGGCGTATGGCCTGCCTGCATTTTGATGGCTTTGACTTTGGGAAAGATTTTTTCTTGTTTTTTTTTTTTTTGTTTAACTGTTCATGCCATGTCCCTCATATCTTGCCCCCTAAGTTGTGTCTTCCTCCTTGACTATTTCCCCTGATTTTGCAACATCTCTTAGCTTAATTTTTGCATCTTTTGGTCCTTCGCACTGCACCTCATATAATCCCGGGCCATTTTCTTAGAGTAACTAGATTTCCCAAATTTCCTTTTTTTCTCCTCCAATTGCAATTCCTTTGATGGAGTCTCCATTCCAGTGTGTTTGTAGGTCCTTCTTTTCTGTTTGGGCCTTCAGTGGGGATGAATTTTGACAAGCTTTGCTGCATGTGCCTGGACTTGCTGGTGTATGGCCTGCCTGCATTTTGATGGCTTTGACTTTGGAAAAATTTTTTTCTTTTTCGTTGTTTTGTGAAGTGTCCATGC
This sequence comes from Artemisiospiza belli, assembly GCA_021963965.1. Taxonomy (NCBI): domain Eukaryota; kingdom Metazoa; phylum Chordata; class Aves; order Passeriformes; family Passerellidae; genus Artemisiospiza; species Artemisiospiza belli. Next base: position 132,155 of record JAKDEW010000422.1, on the reverse strand, counting down.
CATGTCCCTCATATCTTGCCCCCTAAGTTGTGTCTTCCTCCTTGACTTTTTCCCCTGCTTTTGCAACATCTGTGAGCCTATTTTTTGCATGTTTTGGTCCTTTGCAATGCAGCTGATTTCCTCACAGCCTATTTTTTGAAGACATTAAAATTACTGATTTTCTGCTTTTTTCAATTGCATTTCATTTGAACTTATCTCCTTTCCAGAGTGTTTGCAAGCCTTTCTTTTGGGATTCACAAGATTCCTTTTCCCTTCCCGAAAGGAAATTTCATTTCCTTTCGGGAAGGGAAAAGAAATCTTGTGATTTCAATGGGGACGAATCGAAGAATCATTGGTGCATTTCCCTGCCCTTGATGGCATGCCATGCCTTTTGGTGGCTTTGACTTGGGGAAAGATTTTTTTCATTTTTTGGTTGATTTCTGAAGTGTCCATGCCATGTCCTCATATCTTGCCACCTAAGTTGTGTCTTCCTCCTTGACTTTTTCCCCTGCTTTTGCAACATCTGTGAGCTTAGTTTTTGCATCTTTTGGTCCTTCGCACTGCACCTGATATTATCCCGGGCCATTTTCTTACAGTCACTAAATTTCCCAAATTTTCTTTTTTTCTCCTCCAATTGCAATTCCTTTGATGGTGTCTCCGCTCCAGCCTGTTTGTAGGCCCTTCTTTTCTGTTTTGGCCTTCAGTGGGGATCAGATTTGGCAAGCTTTGCTGCATGTGCCTGCACTTGCTGGCCTATGGCCTGCCTGCAGTTTGAAGGCTTTGACTTTGGGAACGATTTTTTCTTGTTTTTCTTTTTCCTTGTTTTAAATATTCATGCCATGTCCTTCATATCTTGCCCCCTAAGTTGTGTCTTCCTCCTTGACTTTTTCCGCTGCTTTTGAAATATCTGTGAGCTTTGTTTTGGCATCATTTAGTCCTTCGCACTGCACCTGACATAATCCCGGGCCATTTTCTTACAGTCACTAAATTTACCAAATTTACATTTCTACTTTTCCTAATGCAATATTTCCGATGCTGTCTCCATCCACCGCCCCTCACTGCCTGAAGCCCTGCCCCTCACACAGGGAGCCCCAGCCATGACTGCCTAGTGCCCCGCCCCGCACTGACTGGATCCCCACCCCTCAAAGCCTGGAAACCCGCACCTCACTCATGGGGCCTTGCCCTTCATAATTGGAGCCCCGCCCCTCAAATATGGAGCCTTGCCCCTGACTGCATGGAGCCCTGCCCATCCCTCATGGATCCCCGCCCATCACTGGCTGGAGCCCTGCCCCACAAACATGGAGCCCTTTCCCTCACACATGGAGCCTTGCCCCTCTCTGGCTGGAGCCCTGCCACTAACACAAAGAGCCCCGGCCATCACTGCCCTGAGCCCCGCCCCTCACTGACTGGATCCCCACCCCTGAAAGCCTGGAACCCCGGCCTTCACTCATGGGGCCTTGCCCTTCATATTTGAAGCCCCGCCCCTCAAATATGGAGCCCTATCCCTCACTGCATGGAGCCCTGCCCATCCCTCATGGAGCCCCGCCCATCACTGGCTGGAGCCCCGCCCCACACACATGGAGCCTTTTCCCTCACACATGGAGCCGTGCCCCTCTCTGGCTGCAGCCCTAACCCTAACACATGGAGCCTCGGCAATCACTGCCTAGAGCCCCACCCCTCACTGACTGGATCCCCACCCCTCACAGCCCGGAACCCCGCCCCTCACGCATGGAACCCCTTCCCTCACTCATGGAGCCCTGCCCATCCCACATGGAGCCCCGCCCATCACAGCCTGGAGCCCTGCCCCACACACATGGAGCCGCTTCCGTCACACATAGAGCACCGCCCCTCACTGCCTGAAGCCCTGCCCCTCACACATGGAGCCCCGCGTTTGTAGGTCCTTCTTTTCGGTTTTGGCCTTCAGTGGGGATCAATTTTGGCAAGCTTTGCTGCATGTGTCTGCACTTGCTGGCGTATGGCCTGCCTGCATTTTGATGGCTTTGACTTTGGGAAAGATTTTTTCTTGTTTTTTTTTTTTTTGTTTAACTGTTCATGCCATGTCCCTCATATCTTGCCCCGTAAGTTGTGTCTTCCTCCTTGACTATTTCCCCTGATTTTGCAACATCTCTTAGCTTAATTTTTGCATCTTTTGGTCCTTCGCACTGCACCTCATATAATCCCGGGCCATTTTCTTAGAGTAACTAGATTTCACAAATTTCCTTTTTTTCTCCTCCAATTGCAATTCCTTTGATGGAGTCTCCGTTCCAGTGTGTTTGTAGGTCCTTCTTTTCTGTTTGGGCCTTCAGTGGGGATGAATTTTGACAAGCTTTGCTGCATGTGCCTGGACTTGCTGGTGTATGGCCTGCCTGCATTTTGATGGCTTTGACTTTGGAAAAATTTTTTTTTTTCGTTGTTTTGTGAAGTGTCCATGCCATGTCCCTCATATCTTGCCCCCTAAGTTGTGTCTTCCTCCTTGACTTTTTCCCCTGCTTTTGCAACATCTGTGAGCCTATTTTTTGCATGTTTTGGTCCTTTGCAATGCAGCTGATTTCCTCACAGCCTATTTTTTGAAGACATTAAAATTACTGATTTTCTGCTTTTTTCAATTGCATTTCATTTGAACTTATCTCCTTTCCAGAGTGTTTGCAAGCCTTTCTTTTGGGATTCACAAGATTCCTTTTCCCTTCCCGAAAGGAAATTTCATTTCCTTTCGGGAAGGGAAAAGAAATCTTGTGATTTCAATGGGGACGAATCGAAGAATCATTGGTGCATTTCCCTGCCCTTGATGGCATGCCATGCCTTTTGGTGGCTTTGACTTGGGGAAAGATTTTTTTCATTTTTTGGTTGATTTCTGAAGTGTCCATGCCATGTCCTCATATCTTGCCACCTAAGTTGTGTCTTCCTCCTTGACTTTTTCCCCTGCTTTTGCAACATCTGTGAGCTTAGTTTTTGCATCTTTTGGTCCTTCGCACTGCACCTGATATTATCCCGGGCCATTTTCTTACAGTCACTAAATTTCCCAAATTTTCTTTTTTTCTCCTCCAATTGCAATTCCTTTGATGGTGTCTCCGCTCCAGCCTGTTTGTAGGCCCTTATTTTCTGTTTTGGCCTTCAGTGGGGATCAGATTTGGCAAGCTTTGCTGCATGTGCCTGCACTTGCTGGCGTATGGCCTGCCTGCAGTTTGAAGGCTTTGACTTTGGGAACGATTTTTTCTTGTTTTTCTTTTTTCTTGTTTTAAATATTCATGCCATGTCCTTCATATCTTGCCCCCTAAGTTGTGTTTTCCTCCTTGACTTTTTCCGCTGCTTTTGAAATATCTGTGAGCTTTGTTTTGGCATCATTTAGTCCTTCGCACTGCACCTGACATAATCCCGGGCCATTTTCTTACAGTCACTAAATTTACCAAATTTACATTTTTACTTTTCCTAATGCAATATTTCCGATGCTGTCTCCATCCACCGCCCCTCACTGCCTGAAGCCCTGCCCCTCACACAGGGAGCCCCAGCCATGACTGCCTAGTGCCCCGCCCCGCACTGACTGGATCCCCACCCCTCAAAGCCTGGAACCCCGCACCTCACTCATGGGGCCTTGCCCTTCATAATTGGAGCCCCGCCCCTCAAATATGGAGCCTTGCCCCTGACTGCATGGAGCCCTGCCCATCCCTCATGGAGCCCCGCCCATCACTGGCTGGAGCCCTGCCCCACAAACATGGAGCCCTTTCCCTCACACATGGAGCCTTGCCCCTCTCTGGCTGGAGCCCTGCCACTAACACAAAGAGCCCCGGCCATCACTGCCCTGAGCCCCGCCCCTCACTGACTGGATCCCCACCCCTGAAAGCCTGGAACCCCGGCCTTCACTCATGGGGCCTTGCCCTTCATATTTGAAGCCCCGCCCCTCAAATATGGAGCCCTATCCCTCACTGCATGGAGCCCTGCCCATCCCACATGGAGCCCCGCCCATCACTGGCTGGAGCCCCGCCCCACACACATGGAGCCTTTTCCCTCACACATGGAGCCCTGCCCCTCTCTGGCTGCAGCCCTAACCCTAACACATGGAGCCTCGGCAATCACTGCCTAGAGCCCCACCCCTCACTGACTGGATCCCCACCCCTCACAGCCCGGAACCCCGCCCCTCACGCATGGAACCCCTTCCCTCACTCATGGAGCCCTGCCTATCCCACATGGAGCCCCGCCCATCACAGCCTGGAGCCCTGCCCCACACACATGGAGCCGCTTCCATCACACATAGAGCACCGCCCCTCACTGCCTGAAGCCCTGCCCCTCACACATGGAGCCCCGCGTTTGTAGGTCCTTCTTTTCGGTTTTGGCCTTCAGTGGGGATCAATTTTGGCAAGCTTTGCTGCATGTGTCTGCACTTGCTGGCGTATGGCCTGCCTGCATTTTGATGGCTTTGACTTTGGGAAAGATTTTTTCTTGTTTATTTTTTTTTTGTTTAACTGTTCATGCCATGTCCCTCATACCTTGCCCCGTAAGTTGTGTCTTCCTCCTTGACTATTTCCCCTGATTTTGCAACATCTCTTAGCTTAATTTTTGCATCTTTTGGTCCTTCGCACTGCACCTCATATAATCCCGGGCCATTTTCTTAGAGTAACTAGATTTCACAAATTTCCTTTTTTTCTCCTCCAATTGCAATTCCTTTGATGGAGTCTCCATTCCAGTGTGTTTGTAGGTCCTTCTTTTCTGTTTGGGCCTTCAGTGGGGATGAATTTTGACAAGCTTTGCTGCATGTGCCTGGACTTGCTGGTGTATGGCCTGCCTGCATTTTGATGGCTTTGACTTTGGAAAAATTTTTTTTTTTCGATGTTTTGTGAAGTGTCCATGCCATGTCCCTCATATCTTGCCCCCTAAGTTGTGTCTTCCTCCTTGACTTTTTCCCCTGCTTTTGCAACATCTGTGAGCCTATTTTTTGCATGTTTTGGTCCTTTGCAATGCAGCTGATTTCCTCACAGCCTATTTTTTGAAGACATTAAAATTACTGATTTTCTGCTTTTTTCAATTGCATTTCATTTGAACTTATCTCCTTTCCAGAGTGTTTGCAAGCCTTTCTTTTGGGATTCACAAGATTCCTTTTCCCTTCCCGAAAGGAAATTTCATTTCCTTTCGGGAAGGGAAAAGGAATCTTGTGATTTCAATGGGGACGAATCGAAGAATCATTGGTGCATTTCCCTGCCCTTGATGGCATGCCATGCCTTTTGGTGGCTTTGACTTGGGGAAAGATTTTTTTCATTTTTTGGTTGATTTCTGAAGTGTCCATGCCATGTCCTCATATCTTGCCACCTAAGTTGTGTCTTCCTCCTTGACTTTTTCCCCTGCTTTTGCAACATCTGTGAGCTTAGTTTTTGCATCTTTTGGTCCTTCGCACTGCACCTGATATTATCCCGGGCCATTTTCTTACAGTCACTAAATTTCCCAAATTTTCTTTTTTTCTCCTCCAATTGCAATTCCTTTGATGGTGTCTCCGCTCCAGCCTGTTTGAAGGCCCTTATTTTCTGTTTTGGCCTTCAGTGGGGATCAGATTTGGCAAGCTTTGCTCATTGTGCCTGCACTTGCTGGCGTATGGCCTGCCTGCAGTTTGAAGGCTTTTACTTTGGGAACGATTTTTTCTTGCTTTTTTTTTTTTTTTGTTTAACTGTTCATGCCATGTCCCTCATATCTTGCCCCCTAAGTTGTGTTTTCCTCCTTGACTTTTTCCGCTGCTTTTGAAATATCTGTGAGCTTTGTTTTGGCATCATTTAGTCCTTCGCACTGCACCTGACATAATCCCGGGCCATTTTCTTACAGTCACTAAATTTACCAAATTTACATTTTTACTTTTCCTAATGCAATATTTCCGATGCTGTCTCCATCCACCGCCCCTCACTGCCTGAAGCCCTGCCCCTCACACAGGGAGCCCCAGCCATGACTGCCTAGTGCCCCGCCCCGCACTGACTGGATCCCCACCCCTGAAAGCCTGGAACCCCGCGCCTCACTCATGGGGCCTTGCCCTTCATAATTGGAGCCCCGCCCCTCAAATATGGAGCCTTGCCCCTGACTGCATGGAGCCCTGCCCATCCCTCATGGATCCCCGCCCATCACTGGCTGGAGCCCTGCCCCACAAACATGGAGCCCTTTCCCTCACACATGGAGCCTTGCCCCTCTCTGGCTGGAGCCCTGCCACTAACACAAAGAGCCCCGGCCATCACTGCCCTGAGCCCCGCCCCTCACTGACTGGATCCCCACCCCTGAAAGCCTGGAACCCCGGCCTTCACTCATGGGGCCTTGCCCTTCATATTTGAAGCCCCGCCCCTCAAATATGGAGCCCTATCCCTCACTGCATGGAGCCCTGCCCATCCCACATGGAGCCCCGCCCATCACTGGCTGGAGCCCTGCCCCACACACATGGAGCCTTTTCCCTCACACATGGAGCCCTGCCCCTCTCTGGCTGCAGCCCTAACCCTAACACATGGAGCCTCGGCAATCACTGCCTAGAGCCCCACCCCTCACTGACTGGATCCCCACCCCTCACAGCCCGCAACCCCGCCCCTCACGCATAGAACCCCTTCCCTCACTCATGGAGCCCTGCCCATCCCACATGGAGCCCCGCCCATCACAGCCTGGAGCCCTGCCCCACACACATGGAGCCGCTTCCGTCACACATAGAGCACCGCCCCTCACTGCCTGAAGCCTTGCCCCTCACACATGGAGCCCCACGTTTGTAGGTCCTTCTTTTCGGCTTTGGGCTTCAGTGGGGATCAAGTTTGGCAAGCTTTGCTGCATGTGTCTGCACTTGCTGGTGTATGGCCTGCCTGCATTTTGATGGCTTTGACTTTGGAAAAAAATTTTTTTTTCGTTGTTTTGTGAAGTGTCCATGCCATGTCCCTCATATCTTGCCCCCTAAGTTGTGTCTTCCTCCTTGACTATTTCCCCTGATTTTGCAACATCTCTTAGCTTAATTTTTGCATCTTTTGGTCCTTCGCACTGCACCTCATATAATCCCGGGCCATTTTCTTAGAGTAACTAGATTTCCCAAATTTCCTTTTTTTCTCCTCCAATTGCAATTCCTTTGATGGAGTCTCCATTCCAGTGTGTTTGTAGGTCCTTCTTTTCTGTTTGGGCCTTCAGTGGGGATGAATTTTGACAAGCTTTGCTGCATGTGCCTGGACTTGCTGGTGTATGGCCTGCCTGCATTTTGATGGCTTTGACTTTGGAAAAATTTTTTTCTTTTTCGTTGTTTTGTGAAGTGTCCATGCCATGTCCCTCATATCTTGCCCCCTAAGTTGTGTCTTCCTCCTTGACTTTTTCCCCTGCTTTTGCAACATCTGTGAGCCTATTTTTTGCATGTTTTGGTCCTTTGCAATGCAGCTGATTTCCTCACAGCCTATTTTTTGAAGACATTAAAATTACTGATTTTCTGCTTTTTTCAATTGCATTTCATTTGAACTTATCTCCTTTCCAGAGTGTTTGCAAGCCTTTCTTTTGGGATTCACAAGATTCCTTTTCCCTTCCCGAAAGGAAATTTCATTTCCTTTCGGGAAGGGAAAAGAAATCTTGTGATTTCAATGGGGACGAATCGAAGAATCATTGGTGCATTTCCCTGCCCTTGATGGCATGCCATGCCTTTTGGTGGCTTTGACTTGGGGAAAGATTTTTTTCATTTTTTGGTTGATTTCTGAAGTGTCCATGCCATGTCCTCATATCTTGCCACCTAAGTTGTGTCTTCCTCCTTGACTTTTTCCCCTGCTTTTGCAACATCTGTGAGCTTAGTTTTTGCATCTTTTGGTCCTTCGCACTGCACCTGATATTATCCCGGGCCATTTTCTTACAGTCACTAAATTTCCCAAATTTTCTTTTTTTCTCCTCCAATTGCAATTCCTTTGATGGTGTCTCCGCTCCAGCCTGTTTGTAGGCCCTTATTTTCTGTTTTGGCCTTCAGTGGGGATCAGATTTGGCAAGCTTTGCTGCATGTGCCTGCACTTGCTGGCGTATGGCCTGCCTGCAGTTTGAAGGCTTTGACTTTGGGAACGATTTTTTCTTGTTTTTCTTTTTCCTTGTTTTAAATATTCATGCCATGTCCTTCATATCTTGCCCCCTAAGTTGTGTTTTCCTCCTTGACTTTTTCCCCTGCTTTTGAAATATCTGTGAGCTTTGTTTTGGCATCATTTAGTCCTTCGCACTGCACCTGACATAATCCCGGGCCATTTTCTTACAGTCACTAAATTTACCAAATTTACATTTTTACTTTTCCTAATGCAATATTTCCGATGCTGTCTCCATCCACCGCCCCTCACTGCCTGAAGCCCTGCCCCTCACACAGGGAGCCCCAGCCATGACTGCCTAGTGCCCCGCCCCGCACTGACTGGATCCCCACCCCTCAAAGCCTGGAACCCCGCACCTCACTCATGGGGCCTTGCCCTTCATAATTGGAGCCCCGCCCCTCAAATATGGAGCCTTGCCCCTGACTGCATGGAGCCCTGCCCATCCCTCATGGAGCCCCGCCCATCACTGGCTGGAGCCCTGCCCCACAAACATGGAGCCCTTTCCCTCACACATGGAGCCTTGCCCCTCTCTGGCTGGAGCCCTGCCACTAACACAAAGAGCCCCGGCCATCACTGCCCTGAGCCCCGCCCCTCACTGACTGCATCCCCACCCCTGAAAGCCTGGAACCCCGGCCTTCACTCATGGGGCCTTGCCCTTCATATTTGAAGCCCCGCCCCTCAAATATGGAGCCCTATCCCTCACTGCATGGAGCCCTGCCCATCCCACATGGAGCCCCGCCCATCACTGGCTGGAGCCCTGCCCCACACACATGGAGCCTTTTCCCTCACACATGGAGCCCTGCCCCTCTCTGGCTGCAGCCCTAACCCTAACACATGGAGCCTCGGCAATCACTGCCTAGAGCCCCACCCCTCACTGACTGGATCCCCACCCCTCACAGCCCGGAACCCCGCCCCTCACGCATGGAACCCCTTCCCTCACTCATGGAGCCCTGCCCATCCCACATGGAGCCCCACCCATCACAGCCTGGAGCCCTGCCCCACACACATGGAGCCGCTTCCGTCACACATAGAGCACCGCCCCTCACTGCCTGAAGCCCTGCCCCTCACACATGGAGCCCCGCGTTTGTAGGTCCTTCTTTTCGGTTTTGGCCTTCAGTGGGGATCAGTTTTGGCAAGCTTTGCTGCATGTGTCTGCACTTGCTGGCGTATGGCCAGCCTGCATTTTGATGGCTTTGACTTTGGGAAAGATTTTTTCTTGTTTTTTTTTTTTTGTTTAACTGTTCATGCCATGTCCCTCATATCTTGCCCCGTAAGTTGTGTCTTCCTCCTTGACTATTTCCCCTGATTTTGCAACATCTCTTAGCTTAATTTTTGCATCTTTTGGTCCTTCGCACTGCACCTCATATAATCCCGGGCCATTTTCTTAGAGTAACTAGATTTCCCAAATTTCCTTTTTTTCTCCTCCAATTGCAATTCCTTTGATGGAGTCTCCATTCCAGTGTGTTTGTAGGTCCTTCTTTTCTGTTTGGGCCTTCAGTGGGGATGAATTTTGACAAGCTTTGCTGCATGTGCCTGGACTTGCTGGTGTATGGCCTGCCTGCATTTTGATGGCTTTGACTTTAAAAAAAAATTTTTTTTTCGTTGTTTTGTGAAGTGTCCATGCCATGTCCCTCATATCTTGCCCCCTAAGTTGTGTCTTCCTCCTTGACTATTTCCCCTGATTTTGCAACATCTCTTAGCTTAATTTTTGCATCTTTTGGTCCTTCGCACTGCACCTCATATAATCCCGGGCCATTTTCTTAGAGTAACTAGATTTCCCAAATTTCCTTTTTTTCTCCTCCAATTGCAATTCCTTTGATGGAGTCTCCATTCCAGTGTGTTTGTAGGTCCTTCTTTTCTGTTTGGGCCTTCAGTGGGGATGAATTTTGACAAGCTTTGCTGCATGTGCCTGGACTTGCTGGTGTATGGCCTGCCTGCATTTTGATGGCTTTGACTTTGGAAAAAATTTCCCTGCCCTTGATGGCATGCCATGCCTTTTGGTGGCTTTGACTTGGGGAAAGATTTTTTTCATTTTTTGGTTGATTTCTGAAGTGTCCATGCCATGTCCTCATATCTTGCCACCTAAGTTGTGTCTTCCTCCTTGACTTTTTCCCCTGCTTTTGCAACATCTGTGAGCTTAGTTTTTGCATCTTTTGGTCCTTCGCACTGCACCTGATATTATCCCGGGCCATTTTCTTACAGTCACTAAATTTCCCAAATTTTCTTTTTTTCTCCTCCAATTGCAATTCCTTTGATGGTGTCTCCGCTCCAGCCTGTTTGTAGGCCCTTATTTGCTGTTTTGGCCTTCAGTGGGGATCAGATTTGGCAAGCTTTGCTGCATGTGCCTGCACTTGCTGGCGTATGGCCTGCCTGCAGTTTGAAGGCTTTGACTTTGGGAACGATTTTTTCTTGTTTTTCTTTTTTCTTGTTTTAACTGTTCATGCCATGTCCCTCATATCTTGCCCCCTAAGTTGTGTCTTCCTCCTTGACTTTTTCCGCTGCTTTTGAAATATCTGTGAGCTTTGTTTTGGCATCATTTAGTCCTTCGCACTGCACCTGACATAATCCCGGGCCATTTTCTTACAGTCACTAAATTTACCAAATTTACATTTTTACTTTTCCTAATGCAGTATTTCCGATGCTGTCTCCATCCACCGCCCCTCACTGCCTGAAGCCCTGCCCCTCACACAGGGAGCCCCAGCCATGACTGCCTAGTGCCCCGCCCCGCACTGACTGGATCCCCACCCCTGAAAGCCTGGAACCCCGCGCCTCACTCATGGGGCCTTGCCCTTCATCATTGGAGCCCCGCCCCTCAAATATGGAGCCTTGCCCCTGACTGCATGGAGCCCTGCCCATCCCTCATGGATCCCCGCCCATCACTGGCTGGAGCCCTGCCCCACAAACATGGAGCCCTTTCCCTCACACATGGAGCCTTGCCCCTCTCTGGCTGGAGCCCTGCCACTAACACAAAGAGCCCCGGCCATCACTGCCCTGAGCCCCGCCCCTCACTGACTGGATCCCCACCCCTGAAAGCCTGGAACCCCGGCCTTCACTCATGGGGCCTTGCCCTTCATATTTGAAGCCCCGCCCCTCAAATATGGAGCCCTATCCCTCACTGCATGGAGCCCTGCCCATCCCACATGGAGCCCCGCCCATCACTGGCTGGAGCCCCTCCCCACACACATGGAGCCTTTTCCCTCACACATGGAGCCCTGCCCCTCTCTGGCTGCAGCCCTAACCCTAACACATGGAGCCTCGGCAATCACTGCCTAGAGCCCCACCCCTCACTGACTGGATCCCCACCCCTCACAGCCCGCAACCCCGCCCCTCACGCATAGAACCCCTTCCCTCACTCATGGAGCCCTGCCCATCCCACATGGAGCCCCGCCCATCACTGGCTGGAGCCCTGCCCCACACACATGGAGCCGCTTCCGTCACACATAGAGCACCGCCCCTCACTGCCTGAAGCCCTGCCCCTCACACATGGAGCCCCACGTTTGTAGGTCCTTCTTTTCGGCTTTGGGCTTCAGTGGGGATCAAGTTTGGCAAGCTTTGCTGCATGTGTCTGCACTTGCTGGTGTATGGCCTGCCTGCATATTGATGGCTTTGACTTTGGAAAAAAATTTTTTTTTCGTTGTTTTCTGAAGTGTCCATGCCATGTCCCTCATATCTTGCCCCGTAAGTTGTGTCTTCCTCCTTGACTATTTCCCCTGATTTTGCAACATCTCTTAGCTTAATTTTTGCATCTTTTGGTCCTTCGCACTGCACCTCATATAATCCCGGGCCATTTTCTTAGAGTAACTAGATTTCACAAATTTCCTTTTTTTCTCCTCCAATTGCAATTCCTTTGATGGAGTCTCCATTCCAGTGTGTTTGTAGGTCCTTCTTTTCTGTTTTGGCCTTCAGTGGGGATGAATTTTGACAAGCTTTGCTGCATGTGCCTGGACTTGCTGGTGTATGGCCTGCCTGCATTTTGATGGCTTTGACTTTGGAAAAATTTTCTTTTTTTGGTTGTTTTGTGAAGTGTCCATGCCATGTCCCTCATATCTTGCTCCCTAAGTTGTGTCTTCCTCCTTGACTTTTTCCCCTGCTTTTGCAACATCTGTGAGCCTATTTTTTGCATGTTTTGGTCCTTTGCAATGCAGCTGATTTCCTCACAGCCTATTTTTTGAAGACATTAAAATTACTGATTTTCTGCTTTTTTCAATTGCATTTCATTTGAACTTATCTCCTTTCCAGAGTGTTTGCAAGCCTTTCTTTTGGGATTCACAAGATTCCTTTTCCCTTCCCGAAAGGAAATTTCATTTCCTTTCGGGAAGGGAAAAGAAATCTTGTGATTTATATGGGGACGAATCGAAGAATCATTGGTGCATTTCCCTGCCCTTGATGGCATGCCATGCCTTTTGGTGGCTTTGACTTGGGGAAAGATTTTTTTCATTTTTTGGTTGATTTCTGAAGTGTCCATGCCATGTCCTCATATCTTGCCACCTAAGTTGTGTCTTCCTCCTTGACTTTTTCCCCTGCTTTTGCAACATCTGTGAGCTTAGTTTTTGCATCTTTTGGTCCTTCGCACTGCACCTGATATTATCCCGGGCCATTTTCTTACAGTCACTAAATTTCCCAAATTTTCTTTTTTTCTCCTCCAATTGCAATTCCTTTGATGGTGTCTCCGCTCCAGCCTGTTTGTAGGCCCTTATTTGCTGTTTTGGCCTTCAGTGGGGATCAGATTTGGCAAGCTTTGCTGCATGTGCCTGCACTTGCTGGCGTATGGCCTGCCTGCAATTTGAAGGCTTTGACTTTGGGAACGATTTTTTCTTGTTTTTCTTTTTTCTTGTTTTAACTGTTCATGCCATGTCCCTCATATCTTGCCCCCTAAGTTGTGTCTTCCTCCTTGACTTTTTCCGCTGCTTTTGAAATATCTGTGAGCTTTGTTTTGGCATCATTTAGTCCTTCGCACTGCACCTGACATAATCCCGGGCCATTTTCTTACAGTCACTAAATTTACCAAATTTACATTTTTACTTTTCCTAATGCAATATTTCCGATGCTGTCTCCATCCACCGCCCCTCACTGCCTGAAGCCCTGCCCCTCACACAGGGAGCCCCAGCCATGACTGCCTAGTGCCCCGCCCCGCACTGACTGGATCCCCACCCCTCAAAGCCTGGAACCCCGCGCCTCACTCATGGGGCCTTGCCCTTCATCATTGGAGCCCCGCCCCTCAAATATGGAGCCTTGTCCCTGACTGCATGGAGCCCTGCCCATCCCTCATGGATCCCCGCCCATCACTGGCTGGAGCCCTGCCCCACAAACATGGAGCCCTTTCCCTCACACATGGAGCCTTGCCCCTCTCTGGCTGGAGCCCTGCCACTAACACAAAGAGCCCCGGCCATCACTGCCCTGAGCCCCGCCCCTCACTGACTGGATCCCCACCCCTGAAAGCCTGGAACCCCGGCCTTCACTCATGGGGCCTTGCCCTTCATATTTGAAGCCCCGCCCCTCAAATATGGAGCCCTATCCCTCACTGCATGGAGCCCTGCCCATCCCACATGGAGCCCCGCCCATCACTGGCTGGAGCCCCTCCCCACACACATGGAGCCTTTTCCCTCACACATGGAGCCCTGCCCCTCTCTGGCTGCAGCCCTAACCCTAACACATGGAGCCTCAGCAATCACTGCCTAGAGCCCCACCCCTCACTGACTGGATCCCCACCCCTCCCAGCCCGGAACCCCGCCCCTCACGCATGGAACCTCTTCCCTCACTCATGGAGCCCTGCCCATCCCACATGGAGCCCCGCCCATCACTGGCTGGAGCCCTGCCCCACACACATGGAGCCGCTTCCGTCACACATAGAGCACCGCCCCTCACTGCCTGAAGCCCTGCCCCTCACACATGGAGCCCCGCGTTTGTAGGTCCTTCTTTTCGGTTTTGGCCTTCAGTGGAGATCAATTTTGGCAAGCTTTGCTGCATGTGTCTGCACTTGCTGGCGTATGGCCTGCCTGCATTTTGATGGCTTTGACTTTGGGAAAGATTTTTTCTTGTTTTTTTTTTTTGTTTAACTGTTCATGCCATGTCCCTCATATCTTGCCCCGTAAGTTGTGTCTTCCTCCTTGACTATTTCCCCTGATTTTGCAACATCTCTTAGCTTAATTTTTGCATCTTTTGGTCCTTCGCCCTGCACCTTGAGACAGAGTAAAGATCCATTCTGAATTAGGTGAAGTGTCTAATAGAGGTGAAAAGTCTGTGAGGCCAAAGCTGAAGGAAGAACTCGCATGCCAAGACAGCAAGGAGACAGAGAAAGAAAAACAGAAAAGACAACAAGGTTGATTTGCCCCCAACTTAGAAATTCCTTTGATAAAGAAGAACTGGTGCTAAATGTCACACGGAATGAATATGTATGAACTTATTGTGAAACTGTATGCATATGCATTTGGAAGGGGGATAAAAGAAGACCTGAGGTCTTCAGAGCTACGCATGCCTTGTTGGGGGAACTTGCGTCCGGCGCGCGTCGTAAATAAACATACCGGGCTTTACAACTTTTATAAAGTTGTGAGGTTTCTTCTTTTCTCCGCAAAACATTATGGCGAGCCAGGTAGGAGTTCTCTGTCCCCGCAGGGGCAGGGGGGATAGACGGACCTCCAAGGCGCGCCCTAGGATTTTTTCCTGGTGGGGCTCCGCTCGTCTCAACTTGCCACCTGCGAGGACAGACAAGGACCTGCTGGCCTGCGGAGGAAGATACAGTATGTTCTGATGAGGGGGCCCTGGGGGGGAGAAAGGAGAGCAAGGGAGTAAACTACCCAGAGACGTCTGGGTTCAGCTGATAGAGCAGCTGTATTAGAGATGGGGTTCATCGTTCTGATAGAGCAGACCGGAAGCGGTTCTGGGGGTGAGCCGGGTGAACCCGTGTATATGTGTGTTGGGGGTTCATTGTTCTGATGGAGCAGAACTTCCGAGCCCATGTGTGCTTTGTTTGTGTGTGTGTGATGTCCGGACACTGTGTTGCTGTATGGTTAATGTGTGCATTGTGTGGTCAGTGCACTGTGTTTCTAATCGTGCAAGTGTATAAGTATATGGTGTATAAAAGAGAGTAAATCTACAGTGCCCTACAGTGCGGGGGGGTGAGTTCTACCCGTGTTTGAAGCAGCCGAGCGAGGCCTGAGGCACCGGCTGCAGCAGGCTGCGGGGGCAGGGAGAGAAGTGCCCCGCGGAGAAGCGAGTGGGGGAATGTCAGTGATGGTATTTATCGTGTTTAAATGTAGTGATTTGTGTAGATCTGGTACATTTTAACCGTGAGTATGAGCTCAGAGAGTTCCTTTGCCTTGGATGTTTGGATTTGATCTCTAGATTGTGTGCTGTTATTTTGATTGTGTCCAGGGAAAACTGATGTGAGTAAATGCTGAATTATGGTATGGTATGCTGTGTTGTGTTGAGAAAAGTGAGCACTTTGAGAAATATGCCCTTCCCCAGTGATTTTGTGTGGTGATTTTCTTCTGCTGCATTGTGGTAATTTGATTCTCAGATTGTATAGTAGTGTTTGTGGAGATTTTAAGATTTTGTTGCAACAAGAGTGGCATTTTACATAGGAGAACTATAGTACGGTGATTTATGCTTAATTACGATAAAGCGAGTTAAAGAAATTCCAAGAATTCTCCCCCTCACAGCAATTCAAGCCTTGGCTCTAGTGAATTTGAGATAAAGGGGGGGTGCGGGTGCGAGTGTTTGTGTCCGTGGGCATATCAGAGTTTCAGCTAAGACAAGCACAGCCTTTTGCAAAGCAGTAAAACAAGTGTAAGTAGACACAGTGCTTAATTAGATTGTGCAAGAAGAGAACTAGAAAAGACTGATATTTTGTTTGATCAGAACATAGTGTCCATGTCATGTTTTTGATTAGCATGCTGTGTGAGGTGACAGTGGCTGTCTCCTGGGCACAGGGACAGCTCTGGCTGCCCCATCTCCCCAGGGAACACGAGAATGGCCTGTGGGCAAAAGCTGGATGTGCAGGTATTATTGCAGTGCGGTGTTTATGAGAAGCACTGGAATTGCTGTTTTACTGTTCTAATAAGTGTTAGGGCACATGTAAATTAGAGGTTTCTGATCAAGTGGATTCAGAACCTAAGGTCTTAGAGCTTGTGTGTGGGAATCACATCTGATACCTGCCACCTGGAGCTGTGTGTGTAGGAGGAAAACTGAGAAACTACTGTGAAGGTCTGTGAAAAGGTTTGAGTGGAAGCGAGATAGGGCAGGGAGAAAGAGGTAGTGAGAACTGACCAGAGCAAAGAGGTTCCTAAATTAGCCCCTTTTGGGAGGGGCTCACTGGAGGAGGTTGCCAGTAAGAGCAGCTCAGAAAATAAAAAGATTTATAATACTTCATTGCTGTTAGTACTGTTTTATAATAGGAAGATAAATGGGATAGAGTTTTTGTATGCTGAAATGTCTTTTTGTTCTAAGAAATCACCCAGAATGGCAAAGAGACTGTAAGATCAGACCGCCCTCTGGTCTTGGCCCTTGAAAAAGGAAAACAAGGCAAAGAGAAAGCAAATCAAACATGTTGTTCAGCATGCAGCATAAGATAGCAACGTATGAAATCAGGCAAGGATTACCATGCTGAAATGCAAAGCAATCACAGTTCACAAAATGAGTACATATGATTTGCTAAAGGCTCCTCCCAAGGTAAGGGAGGAAGGGTAAAGATGACCTCCCCAAAAGGGAAGAATTTTGTTGACACAAGGGCCATATATTCAGTTTTAAATAAAGCTTTAGTACCTGTAGAGAATGTTTATGTTGCAGTATGGGGAACAACTGAACAACTGGCCAGTCTGAGAAGGCATACTTGTGTAAATCTTTAAAGTAACATGTGTACTATGTGTACCTAAAAGCTTTTGTACAATTCACTCAATTTGCTAAACATTCTCAAATGAGAAAGGTTACTCTGGAGGCAAATGATATAAAGATGTTAGGCTTAACATTAACAGACACTGAAATTAAAGACATTAGTAGGGAGATACTAGAATAAGTAAATAAGTGTTTTCAAGGGTATGGGCCTCTGTTGTACCAGGGAGAGTGAAAGATGCTCTCCCATGAGCATCAAGCTTAAGGAAAGAACACAACCAGTGAGAACTGAGTAGTACCCTCAAAAGGAAGATAAGGAAGGAATCAGCTCAATAATTGATAGTACTGGACTAGGGGCTGTTAATAAGATAACACAGAATTTATACCCTGTGGTAGCAAATCCATATACCTTACTAACTTGTTTAACACCTGAGCTAACCTGGTTCACTGTTTTAGGCCTAAGAGATGCCTTCTTTTGCCCCCCTATCCACGAAGCCAGCCAGAAAATTTTTGCATTCAAACACAAGCTCACATAGTCCATGTGCCTGAAGGCTTCAAGATTCCCCACTCCGATTGGAGAAAGCTTGCAAAGACCCAGAGTCCCGGGAAGCTCCACAAGAGGAAAGGAGGCTGTTGCAGTACGTGGACGATCTTCTAGTAGCCACTCGGACGAGGGAAGCGAGAGAAGCCTGGACGGTAAGCCTTTTGAATTTCCTAGGACTCCAAGGACGCAGAGTCTCAAAGAAAAGGCACAGGTAGTGAAACAGAAGGTAATCTACCTGGGGTAAGAGACAATCCAGCTGCTGGAAGCAGTTCAGCTACCTGAAAAGGCATATTAAGGCACACCAGAGAGTGAGCTTAAAATTGGAGGAAAGAAATGAGCTGGCGGATGGAGAGGCAAAGAAAGCAGCAAAGGGTGAGGTACAGATTTTCCTCGAAGGTAAGCCATAATACAATAATACTAACCCAAAGAGACGTACAACTGCAAGGGGTGGGCTACCATTGAAAGAGAGATAGTAATCCCTTCCCATTTTCGTAGTTACTAGTGAAGGAAGGGCACTAGAAAACACACTAGGGCCTAACTACTTAAAAGCCTTTTATAGAGTGTGGCTCCTTTCTCAAAATGACCAAGGCTGCGAGTGATACAGAGTGCATTGAAATGAAGTGTTGACTTTGAAGCAGTAATTTCCACAGGCTTTCTAGAACACACATCTGATTGAAAGAATTGTTGTATCGTTGTCAGGAATTTATAGCCACTATCACTCAGGTGAGCCGACAGTGTGATCCTTGCCTCCAGACTAACCCCAAAATACCCCCGGCCAAAACTCGGTCAGACTGGGAGAGGCCATGGGCCTGTACAGCAGTGGCAAATTAACTTTTCAGAACTCCCAAGGAAAGGGGGGTATCAGTATTTACTGGTATTGATAGATACACTTCCAGGGTGGCCAGAAACATTCCCCACCAGAACTGTCAAAGCTCAAGAGGTGACCAGATTATTTTTACAAGAAATAATACCACGCTTCAGAGTTCCAGCCACGATATCCTCAAATAAAGAATCACATTTCATTTCCAAAATAGTGCAACAGATTAGTAGCCATCTGGGCACAGATCAGGAACTTCACACCCCATACCACCCCCAATCAAGCGGCCAGGTGGAGAGAATGAATAAGACTGGGGCAAGAAGTTAATTTACCCTAGCCCAAGCTCTTCCACTAGCAATATTGCAAATTCAAACTAAACCTTGAGCTAAAGGAATGCTGAATCCTTTTGGAATGCGTTTTGGAAGACCATATAGAATACAAAGGGAATGTCCAGAATGTCCACCTACATGGTGGCATTAAGCAAACAGCTCAGAGTCATTGAGAAACATGTGGCTGGAACTTGGAGCAGGGAGATAATGTATATGTTAAGTCTCTTACAGGGAAGACTTCGGAACCACAAGTGGGACAGACCACTGTGAGTACTTCTTACCACCTTCACTGCAATCAAAATCAAGGAGCAGAATGCCTGGATCCATCGTTCTCGGGTGAAGAAGGCCCAGAAACCCCTTAAGGAGTGATGCCAGGAGACAATGAACTGAGATTAAAACTTACTCGGGCAAAATGAGTATATTGCGGTCGGGAGTAGCTCATATTTTAGTTTGTAGAATTGTATTGTGTGTAATCATAACTGAAGTTTCAGAACTTGAGAGTACCTCTGTTCAAAGTAATGCTAAATGGCCTTGGTCCCTAGCATTTAATCAGTATACTGGATCCATAGGAAAACCTTCTGAGATAAAAGATTTAAACATACCTACTGTAGTAATCCACGAGAATCAGGTATGTGAGGAGCAAGAATGGCAAGAACAGGAACTGTGGACTCTTCAAGGAATCAGAGGAGAAGAAATCAAAGTAGGGTGCCAGGTCATCAATAGGGTAGCTTATGAGAGACCAGATGTAATTAGTGTCTGAACATCTCCTAGTGTATATGAACACCAGGAAGTCTGTGATAACCTAAGTGAATCAGACTGTTGGTGTAATTTCACCTTGATACAGCCTGTAGAAGTGACCTGCCTTTGAGCTCGAATTACTATCAGACTTTCATTTGAATTCAAAGTGGACACTGCACTTTTTACCACAGCAGGGCCTTATTTTCTTTATTTATAGCTATCCCTTTCCCTACTGATATTTGGATCAGTGATTGTCCCAGTCTGAGGCAGTTGGATTCTGCTTAAAAGAGGTAGAGAGAGAGACCCCCCCCCAGAGCTCAGCAGCAGGCTGTAGGATTTTGAGCATCACTTTTGTGCTGAGTGTTTCAAGTAGCAGAAACCTGATCCACCTGATCCCAGTTTCTTCTGAGGTGCTGCAATGAATTTAGGCTCTTCTCTTAGACTTCCCCTTCATTATTTACTTGAGGCTTGGACCTGAAGCTAGGGGCAAGGTGGGTGAGGTTTCGTAGACCAGGAGAGACATTCCTGCTTGCCACACATCTGGGAAATCAGGTGCTCTGGAGGGGGAAGGAGATTCCTGAGGTCTCTACATTTCAGAACAAACATCTGCCTCAAATATGACCTAAACCTCTGTCAGATACACTTGTGAAGTGTGTCTGAATTTGCAGTGTGAGCCCAGCACATCCCTCTGGCAGGGGGGGATGGTCATAAACAGAAAGCAGTTCATGTTCCCCATAACAAACATCTAACTGGTATATTAGGGACAAGATTAGGAGTTTTAAATGGAATTGATTCAGAAATACTGGTGAATAAACTGGCCACTGCAGCAGGTAGCCTAACAAAATTGAAGCAGCCTTTATAGAAATCTCTATTGGCATTAGGAACTAGCCAGTGACAGATTTCAAAAGTACTGCCAAAGTAAGGAAGTATGAAAAGTCCGGGGACCAAGACCACAAGTTGATAGTAGAAGCACTTAATATAGTTCAAGATATTGTGTCTTTAGCTTTCAGTTGTATACAAGCACAGTTATGGATACAAGCAACAGCAGCTCTCATCATATGGGAAAGGAGTGAAGGTAATGTGAAGGTAATTTCCCAGCTGAAATTCAAGAAATTGTGTGGGATAATGCAATTGATATTGAAAGGAAGTTTCAATCCTGGCGGACTATGGTGAATTTCACCTATGATCCTGTTTCTAATGTGGCAATTGCCTTTGTGCTTACCATACATAATGCCACTGTTTATGTTATCCATCCCATCGTTGCTCTAGGATCAAACCATGAAAAAACAACACTCTATCCTTCAGAATGTAGAGTGTGGGCACAAAAGATGAATGGGAAGTGGCAGACAGTAAACTTAGAATCCTGCACTGCTAGAGAACAGATGGGATTCATTTGTGAAAGCAATACTATTAATGCTCAGGTTGTGTGTTTGGACACTGAGCAGAGTATTTGTCACTTCGAAATTCATCCAGTCACTGACCCAGAAAACTGTGCTCGTATATACTGGAAAAGGGGGTATGCTTGAGAACTGCTTGTGCTGCTGTACAAATTGATAGCAATGATGTTATTCTGTCTAGTAGAAACCATTCTAATCTCTGTATATGTAATTTTGTTAAGATTATTGGATGTGATCTTTGGGTGGTCACCAACTGCAAATGGAATCTTTAATAAGTTGTGCCACCCCATTGTAGTTTTACTACTATTAGTTGGAGTAAGCTTGGGATTATCAATTATATTGTTAATGTGGAACTGGAAAATGCTACAACAAATAGCTGTACTAACATCTTTGTCAAAAGCACATGATGAAGCACTAAAAGACACTTACTGTTGTGAAGGTTTTCATTAAGTAAAAGAATTTACTTATTTCCTAGGGAAAGGGGGGAATGAGACAGAGTAAAGATCCATTCTGAATTAGGTGAAGTGTCTAATAGAGGTGAAAAGTCTGTGAGGCCAAAGCTGAAGGAAGAACTCGCATGCCAAGACAGCAAGGAGACAGAGAAAGAAAAACAGAAAAGACAACAAGGTCGATTTGCCCCCAACTTAGAAATTCCTTTGATAAAGAAGAACTGGTGCTAAATGTCACACGGAATGAATATGTATGAACTTATTGTGAAACTGTATGCATATGCATTTGGAAGGGGGATAAAAGAAGACCTGAGGTCTTCAGAGCTACGCATGCCTTGTTGGGGGAACTTGCGTCCGGCGCGCGTCGTAAATAAACATACCGGGCTTTACAACTTTTATAAAGTTGTGAGGTTTCTTCTTTTCTCCGCAAAACAACCTCATATAATCCCGGGCCATTTTCTTAGAGTAACTAGATTTCCCAAATTTCCTTTTTATCTCCTCCAATTTAAATTCCTTTGATGGAGTCTCCGTTCCAGTGTGTTTGTAGGTCCTTCTTTTCTGTTTGGGCCTTCAGTGGGGATGAATTTTGGCAAGCTTTGCTGCATGTGCCTGGACTTGCTGGTGTATGGCCTGCCTGCATGTTGATGGCTTTGACTTGGAAAAAATTTTTTTTTTCGTTGTTTTGTGAAGTGTCCATGCCATGTCCCTCATATCTTGCCCCCTAAGTTGTGTCTTCCTCCTTGACTTTTTCCCCTGCTTTTGCAACATCTGTGAGCCTATTTTTTGCATGTTTTGTCCTTTGCAATGCAGCTGATTTCCTCACAGCCTATTTTTTGAAGACATTAAAATTACTGATTTTCTGCTTTTTTCAATTGCATTTCATTTGAACCAATCTCCTTTCCAGAGTGTTTGCAAGCCTTTCTTTTGGGATTCACAAGATTCCTTTTCCCTTCCCGAAAGGAAATTTCATTTCCTTTCGGGAAGGGAAAAGAAATCTTGTGATTTCAATGGGGACGAATCGAAGAATCATTGGTGCATTTCCCTGCCCTTGATGGCATGCCATGCCTTTTGGTGGCTTTGACTTGGGGAAAGATTTTTTTCATTTTTTGGTTGATTTCTGAAGTGTCCATGCCATGTCCTCATATCTTGCCACCTAAGTTGTGTCTTCCTCCTTGACTTTTTCCCCTGCTTTTGCAACACCTGTGAGCTTAGTTTTTGCATCTTTTGGTCCTTCGCACTGCACCTGATATTATCCCGGGCCATTTTCTTACAGTCACTAAATTTCCCAAATTTTCTTTTTTTCTCCTCCAATTACAATTCCTTTGATGGTGTCTCCGCTCCAGCCTGTTTGTAGGCCCTTATTTTCTGTTTTGGCCTTCAGTGGGGATCAGATTTGGCAAGCTTTGCTGCATGTGCCTGCACTTGCTGGCGTATGGCCTGCCTGCAGTTTGAAGGCTTTGACTTTGGGAACGATTTTTTTCTTGTTTTTCTTTTTTCTTGTTTTAAATATTCATGCCATGTCCCTCATATCTTGCCCCCTAAGTTGTGTCTTCCTCCTTGACTATTTCCCCTGATTTTGCAACATCTCTTAGCTTAATTTTTGCATCTTTTGGTCCTTCGCACTGCACCTCATATAATCCCGGGCCATTTTCTTAGAGTAACTAGATTTCCCAAATTTCCTTTTTATCTCCTCCAATTCAAATTCCTTTGATGGAGTCTCCGTTCCAGTGTGTTTGTAGGTCCTTCTTTTCTGTTTGGGCCTTCAGTGGGGATGAATTTTGGCAAGCTTTGCTGCATGTGCCTGGACTTGCTGGTGTATGGCCTGCCTGCATGTTGATGGCTTTGACTTGGAAAAAATTTTTTTTTTTCGTTGTTTTGTGAAGTGTCCATGCCATGTCCCTCATATCTTGCCCCCTAAGTTGTGTCTTCCTCCTTGACTTTTTCCCCTGCTTTTGCAACATCTGTGAGCCTATTTTTTGCATGTTTTGGTCCTTTGCAATGCAGCTGATTTCCTCACAGCCTATTTTTTGAAGACATTAAAATTACTGATTTTCTGCTTTTTTCAATTGCATTTCATTTGAACCTATCTCCTTTCCAGAGTGTTTGCAAGCCTTTCTTTTGGGATTCACAAGATTCCTTTTCCCTTCCCGAAAGGAAATTTCATTTCCTTTCGGGAAGGGAAAAGAAATCTTGTGATTTCAATGGGGACGAATCGAAGAATCATTGGTGCATTTCCCTGCCCTTGATGGCATGCCATGCCTTTTGGTGGCTTTGACTTGGGGAAAGATTTTTTTCATTTTTTGGTTGATTTCTGAAGTGTCCATGCCATGTCCTCATATCTTGCCACCTAAGTTGTGTCTTCCTCCTTGACTTTTTCCCCTGCTTTTGCAACACCTGTGAGCTTAGTTTTTGCATCTTTTGGTCCTTCGCACTGCACCTGATATTATCCCGGGCCATTTTCTTACAGTCACTAAATTTCCCAAATTTTCTTTTTTTCTCCTCCAATTACAATTCCTTTGATGGTGTCTCCGCTCCAGCCTGTTTGTAGGCCCTTATTTTCTGTTTTGGCCTTCAGTGGGGATCAGATTTGGCAAGCTTTGCTGCATGTGCCTGCACTTGCTGGCGTATGGCCTGCCTGCATTTTGAAGGCTTTGACTTTGGGAACGATTTTTTCTTGTTTTTCTTTTTTCTTGTTTTAAATATTCATGCCATGTCCCTCATATCTTGCCCCCTAAGTTGTGTTTTCCTCCTTGACTTTTTCCGCTGCTTTTGAAATATCTGTGAGCTTTGTTTTGGCATCATTTAGTCCCTCGCACTGCACCTGACATAATCCCGGGCCATTTTCTTACAGTCACTAAATTTACCAAATTTACATTTTTACTTTTCCTAATGCAATATTTCCGATGCTGTCTCCATCCACCGCCCCTCACTGCCTGAAGCCCTTCCCCTCACACAGGGAGCCCCAGCCATGACTGCCTAGTGCCCCGCCCCGCACTGACTGGATCCCCACCCCTCAAAGCCTGGAACCCCGCGCCTCACTCATGGGGCCTTGCCCTTCATAATTGGAGCCCCGCCCCTCAAAGATGGAGCCTTGCCCCTGACTGCATGGAGCCCTGCCCATCCCTCATGGAGCCCCGCCCATCACTGGCTGGAGCCCTGCCCCACAAACATGGAGCCCTTTCCCTCACACATGGAGCCTTGCCCCTCTCTGGCTGGAGCCCTGCCACTAACACAAAGAGCCCCGGCCATCACTGCCCTGAGCCCCGCCCCTCACTGACTGGATCCCCACCCCTGAAAGCCTGGAACCCCGGCCTTCACTCATGGGGCCTTGCCCTTCATATTTGAAGCCCCGCCCCTCAAATATGGAGCCCTATCCCTCACTGCATGGTGACCTGCCCATCCCACATGGAGCCCCGCCCATCACTGGCTGGAGCCCCGCCCCACACACATGGAGCATTTTCCCTCACACATGAAGCCCTGCCCCTCTCTGGCTGCAGCCCTAACCCTAACACATGGAGCCTCGGCAATCACTGCCTAGAGCCCCACCCCTCACTGACTGGATCCCCACCCCTCACAGCCCGGAACCCCGCCCCTCACGCATGGAACCCCTTCCCTCACTCATGGAGCCCTGCCCATCCCACATGGAGCCCCGCCCATCACTGGCTGGAGCCCTGCCCCACACACATGGAGCCGCTTCCGTCACACATAGAGCACCGCCCCTCACTGCCTGAAGCCCTGCCCCTCACACATGGAGCCCCGCGTTTGTAGGTCCTTCTTTTCGGTTTTGGCCTTCAGTGGGGATCAATTTTGGCAAGCTTTGCTGCATGTGTCTGCACTTGCTGGCGTATGGCCTGCTTACATTTTGATGGCTTTGACTTTGGGAAAGATCTTTTATTGTTTTTTTTTTTTTTTGTTTAACTGTTCATGCCATGTCCCTCATATCTTGCCCCGTAAGTTGTGTCTTCCTCCTTGACTATTTCCCCTGATTTTGCAACATCTCTTAGCTTAATTTTTGCATCTTTTGGTCCTTTGCACTGCACCTCATATAATCCCGGGCCATTTTCTTAGAGTAACTAGATTTCCCAAATTTCCTTTTTTTCTCCTCCAATTGCAATTCCTTTGATGGAGTCTCCGTTCCAGTGTGTTTGTAGGTCCTTCTTTTCTGTTTGGGCCTTCAGGAGGGATGAATTTTGGCAAGCTTTGCTGCATGTGCCTGCACTTGCTGGTGTATGGCCTGCCTGCATTTTGATGGCTTTGACTTGGAAAAATTTTTTTTTTTCGTTGTTTTGTGAAGTGTCCATGCCATGTCCCTCATATCTTGCCCCCTAAGTTGTGTCTTCCTCCTTGACTTTTTCCCCTGCTTTTGCAACATCTGTGAGCCTATTTTTTGCATGTTTTGTCCTTTGCAATGCAGCTGATTTCCTCACAGCCTATTTTTTGAAGACATTAAAATTACTGATTTTCTGCTTTTTTCAATTGCATTTCATTTGAACTTATCTCCTTTCCAGAGTGTTTGCAAGCCTTTCTTTTGGGATTCACAAGATTCCTTTTCCCTTCCCGAAAGGAAATTTCATTTCCTTTCGGGAAGGGAAAAGAAATCTTGTGATTTCAATGGGGACGAATCGAAGAATCATTGGTGCATTTCCCTGCCCTTGATGGCATGCCATGCCTTTTGGTGGCTTTGACTTGGGGAAAGATTTTTTTCATTTTTTGGTTGATTTCTGAAGTGTCCATGCCATGTCCTCATATCTTGCCACCTAAGTTGTGTCTTCCTCCTTGACTTTTTCCCCTGCTTTTGCAACATCTGTGAGCTTAGTTTTTGCATCTTTTGGTCCTTCGCACTGCACCTGATATTATCCCGGGCCATTTTCTTACAGTCACTAAATTTCCCAAATTTTCTTTTTTTCTCCTCCAATTACAATTCCTTTGATGGTGTCTCCGCTCCAGCCTGTTAGTAGGCCCTTATTTTCGGTTTTGGCCTTCAGTGGGGATCAATTTTGGCAAGTTTTGCTGCATGTGCCTGCACTTGCTGGCGTATGGCCTGCCTGCATTTTGAAGGCTTTGACTTTGGGAACGATTTTTTCTTGTTTTTCTTTTTTCGTGTTTTAAATATTCATGCCATGTCCCTCATATCTTGCCCCCTAAGTTGTGTTTTCCTCCTTGACTTTTTCCGCTGCTTTTGAAATATCTGTGAGCTTTGTTTTGGCATCATTTAGTCCTTCGCACTGCACCGGACATAATCCCGGGCCATTTTCTTACAGTCACTAAATTTACCAAGTTTACATTTTTACTTTTCCTAATGCAATATTTCCGATGCTGTCTCCATCCACCGCCCCTCACTGCCTGAAGCCCTGCCCCTCACACAGGGAGTCCCAGCCATGACTGCCTAGTGCCCCGCCCCGCACTGACTGGATCCCCACCCCTGAAAGCCTGGAACCCCGCGCCTCACTCATGGGGCCTTGCCCTTCATAATTGGAGCCCCGCACCTCAAATATGGAGCCTTGCCCGTGACTGCACGGAGCCCTGCCCATCCCTCATGGAGCCCCGCCCATCACTGGCTGGAGCCCTGCCCCACAAACATGGAGCCCTTTCCCTCACACATGGAGCCTTGCCCCTCTCTGGCTGGAGCCCTGCCACTAACACAAAGAGCCCCGGCCATCACTGCCCTGAGCCCCGCCCCTCACTGACTGGATCCCCACCCCTGAAAGCCTGGAACCCCGGCCTTCACTCATGGGGCCTTGCCCTTCATATTTGAAGCCCCGCCCCTCAAATATGGAGCCCTATCCCTCACTGCATGGAGCCCTGCCCATCCCACATGGAGCCCCGCCCATCACTGGCTGGAGCCCTGCCCCACACACATGGAGCCTTTTCCCTCACACATGGAGCCCTGCCCCTCTCTGGCTGCAGCCCTAACCCTAACACATGGAGCCTCGGCAATCACTGCCTAGAGCCCCACCCCTCACTGACTGGATCCCCACCCCTCACAGCCCGGAACCCCGCCCCTCACGCATGGAACCCCTTCCCTCACTCATGGAGCCCTGCCCATCCCACATGCAGCCCCGCCCATCACTGGCTGGAGCCCTGCCCCACACACATGGAGCCGCTTCCGTCACACATAGAGCACCGCCCCTCACTGCCTGAAGCCCTGCCCCTCACACATGGAGCCCCACGTTTGTAGGTCCTTCTTTTCGGTTTTGGCCTTCAGTGGGGATCAATTTTGGCAAACTTTGCTGCATGTGTCTGCACTTGCTGGCGTATGGCCTGCCTGCATTTTGATGGCTTTGACTTTGGGAAAGATTTTTTCTTGTTTTTTTTTTTTTTGTTTAACTGTTCATGCCATGTCCCTCATATCTTGCCCCGTAAGTTGTGTCTTCCTCCTTGACTATTTCCCCTGATTTTGCAACATCTCTTAGCTTAATTTTTGCATCTTTTGGTCCTTCGCACTGCACCTCATATAATCCCGGGCCATTTTCTTAGAGTAACTAGATTTCCCAAATTTCCTTTTTTTCTCCTCCAATTGCAATTCCTTTGATGGAGTCTCCGTTCCAGTGTGTTTGTAGGTCCTTCTTTTCTGTTTGGGCCTTCAGTGGGGATGAATTTTGGCAAGCTTTGCTGCATGTGCCTGGACTTGCTGGTGTATGGCCTGCCTGCATTTTGATGGCTTTGACTTTGGAAAAATTTTTTTTTTTCGTTGTTTTGTGAAGTGTCCATGCCATGTCCCTCATATCTTGCCCCCTAAGTTGTGTCTTCCTCCTTGACTTTTTCCCCTGCTTTTGCAACATCTGTGAGCCTATTTTTTGCATGTTTTGGTCCTTTGCAATGCATCTGATTTCCTCACAGCCTATTTTTTGAAGACATTAAAATTACTGATTTTCTGCTTTTTTCAATTGCATTTCATTTGAACTTATCTCCTTTCCAGAGTGTTTGCAAGCCTTTCTTTTGGGATTCACAAGATTCCTTTTCCCTTCCTGAAAGGAAATTTCATTTCCTTTTGGGAATGGAAAAGGAATCTTGTGATTTCAATGGGGACGAATCGAAGAATCATTGGTGCATTTCCCTGCCCTTGATGGCATGCCATGCCTTTTGGTGGCTTTGACTTGGGGAAAGATTTTTTTCATTTTTTGGTTGATTTCTGAAGTGTCCATGCCATGTCCTCATATCTTGCCACCTAAGTTGTGTCTTCCTCCTTGACTTTTTCCCCTGCTTTTGCAACATCTGTGAGCTTAGTTTTTGCATCTTTTGGTCCTTCGCACTGCACCTGATATTATCCCGGGCCATTTTCTTACAGTCACTAAATTTCCCAAATTTTCTTTTTTTCTCCTCCAATTACAATTCCTTTGATGTTGTCTACGCTCCAGGCTGTTTGTAGGCCCTTATTTGCTGTTTTGGCCTTCAGTGGGGATCAGATTTGGCAAGCTTTGCTGCATGTGCCTGCACTTGCTGGCGTATGGCCTGCCTGCATTTTGATGGCTTTGACTTTGGGAAAGATTTTTTCTTGTTTTTTTTTTTTTGTTTAACTGTTCATGCCATGTCCCTCATATCTTGCCCCGTAAGTTGTGTCTTCCTCCTTGACTATTTCTCCTGATTTTGCAACATCTCTTAGCTTAATTTTTGCATATTTTGGTCCTTCGCACTGCACCTGATATAATCCCGGGCCATTTTCTTAGAGTAACTAGATTTCCCAAATTTCCTTTTTTTCTCCTCCAATTGCAATTCCTGTGATGGAGTCTCTGTTCCAGTGTGTTTGTAGGTCCTTATTTTCTGTTTGGGCCTTCAGTGGGGATGAATTTTGGCAAGCTTTGCTGCATGTGCCTGCCCTTGGTGGCGTATGGCCTGCCTGCATTTTGAAGGCTTTAACTTTGGGAACGATTTTTTCTTGTTTTTCTTTTTTCTTGTTTTAAATATTCATGCCATGTCCCTCATATCTTGCCCCCTAAGCTGTGTTTTCCTCCTTGACTTTTTCCGCTGCTTTTGAAATATCTGTGAGCTTTGTTTTGGCATCATTTAGTCCTTCGCACTGCACCTGACATAATCCCGGGCCATTTTCTTACAGTCACTAAATTTACCAAATTTACATTTTTACTTTTCCTAATGCAATATTTCCGATGCTGTCTCCATCCACCGCCCCTCACTGCCTGAAGCCCTGCCCCTCACACAGGGAGCCCCAGCCATGACTGCCTAGTGCCCCGCCCCGCACTGACTGGATCCCCACCCCTGAAAGCCTGGAACCCCGCGCCTCACTCATGGGGCCTTGCCCTTCATAATTGGAGCCCCGCCCCTCAACTATGGAGCCTTGCCCCTGACTGCATGGAGCCCTGCCCATCCCTCATGGATCCCCGCCCATCACTGGCTGGAGCCCTGCCCCACAAACATGGAGCACTTTCCCTCACACATGGAGCCTTGCCCCTCTCTGGCTGGAGCCCTGCCACTAACACAAAGAGCCCCGGCCATCACTGCCCTGAGCCCCGCCCCTCACTGACTGGATCCCCACCCCTGAAAGCCTGGAACCCCGGCCTTCACTCATGGGGCCTTGCCCTTCATATTTGAAGCCCCGCCCCTCAAATATGGAGCCCTATCCCTCACTGCATGGAGCCCTGCCCATCCCACATGGAGCCCCACCCATCACTGGCTGGAGCCCTGCCCCACACACATGGAGCCTTTTCCCTCACACATGGAGCCCTGCCCCTCTCTGGCTGCAGCCCTAACCCTAACACATGGAGCCTCGGCAATCACTGCCTAGAGCCCCACCCCTCACTGACTGGATCCCCACCCCTCACAGTCTGGAACCCCTTCCCTCACTCATGGAGCCCTGCCCATCCCACATGGAGCCCCGCCCATCACTGGCTGAAGCCCTGCCCCTCGCACATGGAGCCCTGCGTTTGTAGGTCCTTCTTTTCGGTTTTGGCCTTCAGTGGGGATCAATTTTGGCAAGCTTTGCTGCATGTGTCTGCACTTGCTGGCGTATGGCCTGCCTGCATTTTGATGGCTTTGACTTTGTAAAGATTTTTTCTTGTTTTTCTTTTTTGTTTAACTGTTCATGCCATGTCCCTCATATTTTGCCCCGTAAGTTGTGTCTTCCTCCTTGACTATTTCCCCCTGATTTTGCAACATCTCTTAGCTTAATTTTTGCGTCTTTTGGTCCTTCGCACTGCACCTCATATAATCCCGGGCCATTTTCTTAGAGTAACTAGATTTCCCAAATTTCCTTTTTTTCTCCTCCAATTGTAATTCCTTTGATGGAGTCTCCGTTCCAGTGTGTTTGTAGGTCCTTCTTTTCTGTTTGGACCTTCAGTGGGGATGAATTTTGGCAAGCTTTGCTGCATGTGCCTGCACTTGCTGGTGTATGGCCTGCCTGCATTTTGATGGCTTTGACTTTGGAAAAATTTTTTTTTTTTTTCGTTGTTTTGTGAAGTGTCCATGCCATGTCCCTCATATCTTGCCCCCTAAGTTGTGTCTTCCTCCTTGACTTTTTCCCCTGCTTTTGCAACATCTGTGAGCCTATTTTTTGCATGTTTTGGTCCTTTGCAATGCAGCTGATTTCCTCACAGCCTATTTTTTGAAGACATTAAAATTACTGATTTTCTGCTTTTTTCAATTGCATTTCATTTGAACTTATCTCCTTTCCAGAGTGTTTGCAAGCCTTTCTTTTGGGATTCACAAGATTCCTTTTCCCTTCCCGAAAGGAAATTTCATTTCCTTTCGGGAAGGGAAAAGAAATCTTGTGATTTCAATGGGGACGAATCGAAGAATCATTGGTGCATTTCCCTGCACTTGATGGCATGCCATGCCTTTTGGTGGCTTTGACTTGGGGAAAGATTTTTTTCATTTTTTGGTTGATTTCTGAAGTGTCCATGCCATGTCCTCATATCTTGCCACCTAAGTTGTGTCTTCCTCCTTGACTTTTTCCCCTGCTTTTGCAACACCTGTGAGCTTAGTTTTTGCATCTTTTGGTCCTTCGCACTGCACCTGATATTATCCCGGGCCATTTTCTTACAGTCACTAAATTTCCCAAATTTTCTTTTTTTCTCCTCCAATTACAATTCCTTTGATGGTGTCTCCGCTCCAGCCTGTTTGTAGGCCCTTATTTTCTGTTTTGGCCTTCAGTGGGGATCAGATTTGGCAAGCTTTGCTGCATGTGCCTGCACTTGCTGGCGTATGGCCTGCCTGCATTTTGAAAGCTTTGACTTTGGGAACGATTTTTTCTTGTTTTTCTTTTTTCTTGTTTTAAATATTCATGCCATGTCCCTCATATCTTGCCCCCTAAGTTGTGTTTTCCTCCTTGACTTTTTCCGCTGCTTTTGAAATATCTGTGAGCTTTGTTTTGGCATCATTTAGTCCCTCGCACTGCACCTGACATAATCCCGGGCCATTTTCTTACAGTCACTAAATTTACCAAATTTACATTTTTACTTTTCCTAATGCAATATTTCCGATGCTGTCTCCATCCACCGCCCCTCACTGCCTGAAGCCCTGCCCCTCACACAGGGAGCCCCAGCCATGACTGCCTAGTGCCCCGCCCCGCACTGACTGGATCCCCACCCCTGAAAGCCTGGAACCCCGCGCCTCACTCATGGGGCCTTGCCCTTCATAATTGGAGCCCCGCCCCTCAAATATGGAGCCTTGCCCCTGACTGCATGGAGCCCTGCCCATCCCTCATGGATCCCCGCCCATCACTGGCTGGAGCCCTTTCCCACAAACATGGAGCCCTTTCCCTCACACATGGAGCCTTGCCCCTCTCTGGCTGGAGCCCTGCCACTAACACAAAGAGCCCCGGCCATCACTGCCCTGAGCCCCGCCCCTCACTGACTGGATCCCCACCCCTGAAAGCCTGGAACCCCGGCCTTCACTCATGGGGCCTTGCCCTTCATATTTGAAGCCCCGCCCCTCAAATATGGAGCCCTATCCCTCACTGCATGGAGCCCTGCCCATCCCACATGGAGCCCCCGCCCATCACTGGCTGGAGCCCTGCCCCGCACACATGGAGCCGCTTCCGTCACACATAGAGCACCTCCCCTCACTGCCTGAAGCCCTGCCCCTCACACATGGAGCCCCACGTTTGTAGGTCCTTCTTTTCGGTTTTGGCCTTCAGTGGGGATCAATTTTGGCAAGCTTTGCTGCATGTGTCTGCACTTGCTGGCGTATGGCCTGCCTGCATTTTGATGGCTTTGACTTTGGGAAAGATTTTTTCCTGTTTTTCTTTTTTGTTTAACTGTTCATGCCATGTCCCTCATATCTTGCCCCGTAAGTTGTGTCTTCCTCCTTGACTATTTCCCCTGATTTTGCAACATCTCTTAGCTTAATTTTTGCGTCTTTTGGTCCTTCGCACTGCACCTCATATAATCCCGGGCCATTTTCTTAGAGTAACTAGATTTCCCAAATTTCCTTTTTTTCTCCTCCAATTGCAATTCCTTTGATGGAGTCTCCGTTCCAGTGTGTTTGTAGGTCCTTCTTTTCTGTTTGGGCCTTCAGTGGGGATGAATTTTGGCAAGCTTTGCTGCATGTGCCTGGACTTGCTGGTGTATGGCCTGCCTGCATTTTGATGGCTTTGACTTTGGAAAAATTTTTTTTTTTCGTTGTTTTTTGAAGTGTCCATGCCATGTCCCTCATATCTTGCCCCCTAAGTTGTGTCTTCCTCCTTGACTTTTTCCCCTGCTTTTGCAACATCTGTGAGCTTAGTTTTGGCACCTTTTGGTCCTTTGCACTGCACCTGATAAAACCCCAGGCCATTTTCTTAGAGTCACTAAATTTCCCAAATTTTCTATTTTTCTCTTCCAGTTGCAATTCTTATCTCCTTTCCAGAGTGTTTGCAAGCCTTTCTTTTGGGATTCACAAGATTCCTTTTCCCTTCCCGAAAGGAAATTTCATTTCCTTTCGGGAAGGGAAAAGAAATCTTGTGATTTCAATGGGGACGAATCGAAGAATCATTGGTGCATTTCCCTGCACTTGATGGCATGCCATGCCTTTTGGTGGCTTTGACTTGGGGAAAGATTTTTTTCTTTTTTTGGTTGTTTTCTGAAGTGTCCATGCCATGTCCCTCATATCTTGCCCCCTAAGTTGTGTCTTCCTCCTTGACTTTTTCCCCTGCTTTTGCAACATCTGTGAGCTTAGTTTTGGCATCTTTTGGTCCTTTGCAATGCACCTGATATAAACCCAGGCCATTTTTTTAGAGCCAGTAATTTCCCTAATTTTCTTTTTTTCTCCTCCAATTGCAAATCCTTTGATGTTGTCTCCATTCCAGCGTTTGTAGGTCCTTCTTTTCTGTTTTGGCCTTCAGTGGGGATCAATTTTGGCAAGCTTTGCTGCATGTGCCTGCACTTGCTGGCGTATGGCCTGCCTGCATTTTGATGGCTTTGAGTTTGGGAAAGTTTTTTTTCTTTTTTTTTTTTTTTTTTGTTTAAGTATTCATGCCATGTCCCTCATATCTTGCTCCCTGAGATGTGTCTTCCTCCTTCACTTTTTCCCCTGCTTTTGCAACATCTGTGAGCTTAGATTTGGCACCGTTGGGTCCTTTGCAATGCACCTGCTAAAGCTCCAGGCCACTTTCTTAGAATCACTAAATTTCCCAAATTTTTCTTTTTTTCTCCTCCAATTGCAATTCCTTTGATGTTGACTCTTTTCCAGGGTGTTTGTAGGTCCTTCTTTTCTGTTTTGGCCTTCAGTGGGGATCAATTTTTGCAAGCTTTGCTGCATGTGCCTGCACTTGTTGGCGTATGGCCTGCCTGCATTTTGATGGCTTTGACTTTGGGAAAGATTATTTCAATTTTTTTTTTTTTGGTTTGTTTTAAGTATTCATGCCATGTCCTTCATATCTTGCCCCCTAAGTGGTGTCTTCCTCCTTGACTTTTTCCCCTGCTTTTGCAACATCTGTGAGCTTAGTTTTGGCACCTTTTGGTCCTTTGCAATGCAGCTGATTTCCTCACAGCCTATTTTTTGAAGAGACTAAAATTCCCGATTTTCTGCTTTTTTCAATTGCATTTCATTTGAACCTACCTCCTTTCCAGAGTGTTTGTAAGCCTTTCTTTTGGGATTCGCAAGATTCCTTTTCCCTTCCCGAAAGGAAATTTCATTTCCTTTTGGGAAGGGAAAAGGAATCTTGCGATTTCAATGGGGACCAATAGAGGAATCTTTGGTGCATGTCCCTGCACTTGATGGCAGGCCATGCCTTTTGATGGCTTTGACTTTGGGAAAGATTTTTTTCTTTTTTTGGTTGTTTTCTGAAGTGTTCATGCCATGTCCCTCATATCTTGCCCCGTAAGTTGTGTCTTCCTCCTTGACTTTTTCCCCTGCTTTTGCAACATTTGTGAGCTTTGTTTTGGCACCTTTTGGTCCTTTGCACTGCACCTGATAAAACCCCAGGCCATTTTCTTAGAGTCACTAAATTTCCCAAATTTTCTATTTTTCTCTTCCAGTTGCAATTCCTTTGATGTTGACTCCTTTCCAGCGTTTTTTTAGGTCCTTCTTTTCTGTTTTGGCCTTCAGTGGGGATCAATTTTGGCAAGCTTTGCTGCATGTGCCTGCCCTTGGTGGCGTATGGACTGCCTGCATTTTGATGGCTTTAACTTTGGGAAAGATTTTTTCTTTTTTTTTTTTTTATTATTTTAAGTATTCATGCCATGTCCCTCATATCTTGCCCCCTAAGTTGTGTCTTCCTCCTTGACTTTTTCCCCAGCTTTTGCAACATCTGTGAGCTTAGTTTTGGCATCTTTTGGTCCTTTGCACTGCACCTGATAAAAACCCAGGCCATTTTCTTAGAGTCACTAAATTTCCCAAATTTTCTTTTTTTCTCCTCACATTGCAAATCCTTTGATATTGTCCCCATTCAAGCGTGTTTGTAGGTCCTTTTTTTCTGTTTTTCCCTTCAGTGGGGATCAATTTTGGCAAGCTTTTCTGCATGTGCCTGCCCTTGGTGGCGTATGGCCTGCCTGCATTTTGATGGCTTTGACTTTGGGAAAGATTTTTCCATTTTTTTTTTTTTAATATTTTAAGTATTCATGCCATGTCCCTCATATCTTGCCCCCTAAATTGTGTCTTCCTCCTTGACTTTTTCCCCTGCTTTTGCAACATCTGTGAGCTTAGTTTTGGCACCTTTTGGTCCTTTGCAATGCAGCTGATTTCCTCACAGCCTATTTTTTGAAGAGGCTAAAATTCCAGATTTTCTGCTTTTTACAACTGCATTTCATTTGAACCTATCTCCTTTCCAGAGTGTTTGTACGCCTTTCTTTTGGGATTCGCAAGATTCCTTTTCCCTTCCCGAAACGAAATTTCATTTCCTTTTGGGAAGGGAAAAGGAATCTTGCGATTTCAATGGGGACCAATAGAGGAATCTTTGGTGCATGTACCTGCACTTGATGGCAGGCCATGCCTTTTGATGGCCTTGACTTTGGGAAAGATTTTTTTCTTTTTTTGGTTGTATTCTTAATTGTTCATGCCATGTCCCTCATATCTTGCCCCGTAAGTTGTGTCTTCCTCCTTGACTTTTTCCCCTGCTTTTGCAACATTTGTGAGCTTAGTTTTGGCATCTTTTGGTCCTTTGCACGGCACCTGATAAAACCCCAGGCCATTTTCTTAGAGTCACTAAATTTCCCAAATTTTCTTTTTTTCCCTTCCAGTTGCAATTCCTTTGATGTTGACTCCTTTCCAGCGTGTTTGTAGGTCCTTCTTTTCTGTTTTGGCCTTCAGTGGGGATCAATTTTGGCAAGCTTTGCTGCATGTGCCTGCCCTTGGTGGCGTATGGCCTGCCTGCATTTTGATGGCTTTGACTTTGGGAAAGATTTTTTCTTTTTTTTTTTTTTTTTATTATTTTAAGTATTCATGCCATGTCCCTCACATCTTGCCCCCTAAGTTGTGTCTTGCTCCTTGACTTTTTCCCCTGCTTTTGCAACATCTGTGAGCTTAGTTTTGCCACCTTTTGGTCCTTTGCAATGCAGCTGATTTCCTCACAGCCTATTTTTTGAAGAGACTAAAATTCCCGATTTCTGCTTTTTTCAATTGCATTTCATTTGATCCTATCTCCTTTCCAGAGTGTTTGTAAGCCTTTCTTTTGGGATTCGCAAGATTCCTTTTCCCTTCCCGAAAGGAAATTTCATTTCCTTTCCGGAAGGGAAAAGGAATCTTGCGACTTCAATGGGGACCAATAGAGGAATCTTTGGTGCATGTCCCTGCACTTGATGGCAGGCCATGCCTTTTGATGGCTTTGACTGTGGGAAAGATTTTTTTCTTTTTTTGGTTGTTTTCTGAAGTGTTCATGCCATGTCCCTCATATCTTGCCCCCTAAGTTGTATCTTCCTCCTTGACTTTTTCCCCTGCTTTTGCAACATTTGTGAGATTAGTTTTGGTATCTTTTGGTCCTTTGCACTGCACCTGATAAATCCCCAGACCATTTTCTTAGAGTCACTAAATTTCCCAAATTTTCATTTTTTCTCCTCCAATTGCAATTCCTTTGATGTTGACTCCTTTCGAGCGTGTTTGTAGGTCCTTCTTTTCTGTTTTGGCCTTCAGTGGGGATCAATTTTGGCAAGCTTTGCTGCATGTGCCTGCACTTGCTGGCGTATGGCCTGCCTGCATTTTGATGGCTTTGACTTTGGGAAAGATTTTTTTCTTTTTTTTTTTTTTTTTTTGTTTAAGTATTCATGCCATGTCCCTCATATCTTGCCCCCTAAGTTGTGTCTTCCTCCTTGACTTTTTCCCCTGCTTTTGCAACATCTGTGAGCTTAGTTTTGGCACCTTTTGGTCCTTTGCACTGCACCTGATATAAACCCAGGCCATTTTCTTAGAGTCACTAAATTTCCCAAATTTTCTTTTTTTCTCCTCACATTGCAAATCCTTTGATATTGTCCCCATTCAAGCGTGTTTGTAGGTCCTTTTTTTCTGTTTTTCCCTTCAGTGGGGATCAATTTTGGCAAGCTTTGCTGCATGTCCCTGCCCTGGGTGCCGTATGGCCTGCCTGCATTTTGATGGCTTTGACTTTGGGAAAGATTTTTTCTATTTTTTTTTTTTGGTGTGTTTTAAGTATTCATGCCATGTCCCTCATATCTTGCCCCCTAAGTTGTGTCTTCCTCCTTGACTTTTTCCCCTGCTTTTGCAACATCTGTGAGCTTAGTTTTGGCATCTTTTGGTCCTTTGCACTGCACATGATATACTGCCAGGCCATTTTCTTAGAGTCACTAAATTTCCCAAATTTTCTTTTTTTCTCCTCCAATTGCAATTCCTTTGATGTTGTCTCCATTCCAGCGTGTTTGTAGGTCCTTCTTTTCTGTTTTGGCCTTCAGTGGGGATCAATTTTGGCAAGCTTTGCTGCATGTGCCTGCCCTTGGTGGCGTATGGCCTGCCTGCATTTTGATGGCTTTGACTTTGGGAAAGATTTTTTCTTTTTTTTTTTTTTTAATATTTTAAGTATTCATGCCATGTCCCTCACATCTTGCCCCCTAAGTTGTGTCTTCCTCCTTGACATTTTCCCCTGCTTTTGCAACATCTGTGAGCTTAGTTTTGGCACCTTTTGGTCCTTTGCAATGCAGCTGATTTCCTCACAGCCTATTTTTTGAAGAGACTAAAATTCCCGATTTTCTGCTTTTTTCAATTGCATTTCATTTGAACCTATCTCCTTTCCAGAGTGTTTGTAAGCCTTTCTTTTGGGATTCGCAAGATTCCTTTTCCCTTCCCGAAACGAAATTTCATTTCTTTTTGGGAAGGGAAAAGGAATCTTGCGATTTCAATGGGGACCAATAGAGGAATCTTTGGTGCATGTCCCTGCACTTGATGGCAGGCCATGCCTTTTGATGGCTTTGACTATGGGAAAAATTTTTTTCTTTTTTTGGTTGTTTTCTGAAGTGTTCATGCCATGTCCCTCATATCTTGCCCCCTAAGTTCTGTCTTCCTCCTTGAGTTTTTCCGCTGCTTTTGAAATATCTGTGAGCTTTGTTTTGGCACCTTTTGGTCCTTTGCACTGCACCTGATAAAACCCCAGGCCATTTTCTTAGAGTCACTAAATTTCCCAAATTTTCTCTTTTTCTCTTCCACTTGCAATTCCTTTGATGTTGACTCCTTTCCAGCGTTTTTTTAGGTCCTTCTTTCCTGTTTTGGCCTTTAGTGGGGATCAATTTTGGCAAGCTTTGCTGCATGTGCCTGCCCTTGGTGGCGTATGGACTGCCTGCATTTTGATGGCTTTGACTTTGGGAAAGATTTTTTCTTTTTTTTTTTTTTATTATTTTAAGTATTCATGCCATGTCCCTCATATCTTGCCCCCTAAGTTGTGTCTTCCTCCTTGACTTTTTCCCCAGCTTTTGCAACATCTGTGAGCTTAGTTTTGGCATCTTTTGTCCTTTGCACTGCACCTGATATAAACCCAGGCCATTTTCTTAGAGTCACTAAATTTCCCAAATTTTCTTTTTTTCTCCTCTCATTGCAAATCCTTTGATATTGTCTGCATTCAAGCGTGTTTGTAGGTCCTCCTTTTCTGTTTTTCCCTTCAGTGGGGATCAATTTTGGCAAGCTTTGCTGCATGTGCCTGCCCTTGGTGCCGTATGGCCTGCCTCCATTTTGATGGCTTTGACTTTGGGAAAGATTATTTCGATTTTTTTTTTTTTTGTGTGTTTTTAGTATTCATGCCATGTCCCTCACATCTTGCCCCCTAAGTGGTGTCTTCATCCTTGACTTTTTCCCCTGCTTTTGCAACATCTTTGAGCTTAGTTTTGGCACCTTTTGTGCCTTTGCTCTGCACCTGATATAAACCCAGGCCATTTTCTTGGAGTCACTAAATTTCCCAAATTTTCTTATTTCTCCTGCAATTGCAATTCCTTTGATGGTTCTCCATTCCAGCGTTTTTGTAGGTCCTCCTTTTCTGTTTTGGCCTTCAGTGGGGATCAATTTTGGCAAGCTTTGCTGCATGTGCCTGCCCTTGGTGGCGTATGGCCTGCCTGCATTTTGATGGCTTTGACTTTGGGAAAGATTTTTTCTTTTTTTTTTTTTTTATTATTTTAAGTGTTCATGCCATGTCCCTCACATCTTGCCCCCTAAGTTGTGTCTTCCTCCTTGACTTTTTCCCCTGCTTTTGCAACATCTGTGAGCTTAGTTTTGCCACCTTTTGGTCCTTTGCAATGCAGCTGATTTCCTCACAGCCTATTTTTTGAAGAGACTAAAATTCCCGATTTCTGCTTTTTTCAATTGCATTTCATTTGATCCTATCTCCTTTCCAGAGTGTTTGTAAGCCTTTCTTTTGGGATTCGCAAGATTCCTTTTCCCTTCCCGAAAGGAAATTTCATTTCCTTTTGGGAAGGGAAAAGGAATCTTGCGATTTCAATGGGGACCAATAGAGGAATCTTTGGTGCATGTCCCTGCACTTGATGGCAGGCCATGCCTTTTGATGGCTTTGACTTTGGGAAAGATTTTTTTCTTTTTTTGGTTGTTTTCTGAAGTGTTCATGCCATGTCCCTCATATCTGGCCCCCTAAGTTGTGTCTTCCTCCTTGACTTTTTCCCCTGCTTTTGCAACATTTGTGAGCTTAGTTTTGGCACCTTTTGGTCCTTTGCACTGCACCTGATAAATCCCCAGACCATTTTCTTAGAGTCACTAAATTTCCCAAATTTTCAATTTTTCTCCTCCAATTGCAATTCCTTTGATGTTGACTCTTTTCCAGGGTGTTTGTAGGTCCTTCTTTTCTGTTTTGGCCTTCAGTGGGGATCAATTTTGGCAAGCTTTGCTGCATGTGCCTGCCCTTGGTGGCGAATGGCCTGCCTGCATTTTGATGGCTTTAACTTTGGGAAAGATTTTTTCTTTTTTTTTTTTTTAATATTTTAAGTATTCATGCCATGTCCCTCATATCTTGCCCCCTAAGTTGTGCCTTCCTCCTTGACTTTTTCCCCAGCTTTTGCAACATCTGTGAGCTTAGTTTTGGCATCTTTTGTCCTTTGCACTGCACCTGATATAAACCCAGGCCATTTTCTTAGAGTCACTAAATTTCCCAAATTTTCATTTTTTCTCCTCCAATTGCAATTCCTTTGATGTTGACTCCTTTCCAGCGTGTTTGTAGGTCCTTCTTTTCTGTTTTGGCCTACAGTGGGGATCAATTTTGGCAAGCTTTGCTGCATGTGCCTGCCCTTGGTGGCGTATGGCCTGCCTGCATTTTGATGGCTTTGACTTTGGGAAAGATTTTTTCTATTTTTTTTTTTTGTTTGTTTTATGTATTCTTGCCATGTCCTTCATATCTTGCCCCCTAAGTTGTGTCTTCCTCCTTGACTTTTTCCCCTGCTTTTGCAACATCTGTGAGCTTAGTTTTGGCACCTTTTGGTCCTTTGCACTGCACCTGATAAAACTCCGGGCCATTTTCTTAGAGTCAGTAAATTTCTCAAATTTTCTTTTTTTCTCTTCCAGTTGCAATTCCTTTGATGTTGTCTCCATTCCAGCGTGTTTGTAGGTCCTTCTTTTCTGTTTTGGCCTTCAGTGGGGATCAATTTTGGCAAGCTTTGCTGCATGTGCCTGCCCTTGGTGGCGTATGGCCTGCCTGCATTTTGATGGCTTTGACTTTGGGAAAGATTTTTTCTTTTTTTTTTTTTATTATTTTAAATATTCATGCCATGTCCCTCACATCTTGCCCCCTAAGTTGTGTCTTCCTCCTTGACTTTTCCCCCTGCTTTTGCAACATCTGTGAGCTTAGTTTTGGCATCTTTTGGTCCTTTGCACTGCACCTGATATAAACCCAGGCCATTTTCTTAGAGTCACTAAATTTCCAGAATTTTCTTTTTTCTCCTCCAATTGCAATTCCTTTGATGTTGACTCCTTTCCAGCGTGTTTGTAGGTCCTTCTTTTCTGTTTTGGCCTTCAGTGGGGATCAATTTTGGCAAGCTTTGCTGCATGTGCCTGCCCTTGGTGGCGTATGGCCTGCCTGCATTTTGATGGCTTTGACTTTGGGAAAGATTTTTTCTTCTTTTTTTTTTTATTATTTTAAGTATTCATGCCATGTCCCTCATATCTTGCCCCCTAAGTTGTGTCTTCCTCCTAGACTTTTTCCCCTGCTTTTGCAACATCTGTGAGCTTAGATTTGTCACCTTTTGGTCCTTCGCACTGCACCTGATAAAACCCCGGGCCATTTTCTTAGAGTCACTAAATTTCCCAAATTTTCCTATTTCTCCTGCAATTGCAATT
Organism: Artemisiospiza belli; assembly: GCA_021963965.1. NCBI lineage: Eukaryota > Metazoa > Chordata > Aves > Passeriformes > Passerellidae > Artemisiospiza > Artemisiospiza belli. The sequence goes on along the minus strand of JAKDEW010000422.1, from coordinate 90,904 downwards.
CCTTTGATGGTTCTCCATTCCAGCGTGTTTGTAGGTCCTTCTTTTCTGTTTTGGCCTTCAGTGGGGATCAATTTTGGCAAGCTTTGCTGCATGTGCCTGCCCTTGGTGGCGTATGGCCTGCCTGCATTTTGATGGCTTTGACTTTGGGAAAGATTTTTTCTTTTTTTTTTTTTTTTATTATTTTAAGTGTTCATGCCATGTCCCTCGCATCTTGCCCCCTAAGTTGTGTCTTGCTCCTTGACTTTTTCCCCTGCTTTTGCAACATCTGTGAGCTTAGTTTTGGCATCTTTGGTCCGTTGCACTGCACATGATATACTGCTAGGCCATTTCCTTAGAGTCACTAATTTTCCCAAATTTTCTTTTTTTCTCCTCCAATTGCAATTCCTTTGATGTTGTCTCCATTCCAGCAAGTTTGTAGGTCATTCTTTTCTGTTTTGGCCTTCAGTGGGGATCAATTTTGGCAAGCTTTGCTGCATGTGCCTGCCCTTGGTGGCGTATGGCCTGCCTGCATTTTGATGGCTTTGAGTTTGGGAAAGATTTTTTCTTTTTTTTTTTTTCGTTGTTTTGTGAAGTGTCCATGCCATGTCCCTCATATCTTGCCCCATAAGTTGTGTCTTCCTCCTTGACTTTTTCCCCTGCTTTTGCAACATCTGTGAGCTTAGTTTTGGCACCTTTTGGTCCTTTGCACTGCACCTGATAAAACCCCGGGCCATTTTTTTAGAGCCAGTAATTTCCCTAATTTTCTTTTTTTCTCTTCCAGTTGCAATTCCTTTAATGTTGTCTCCATTCCAGCGTTTGTAGGTCCTTCTTTTCTGTTTTGGCCTTCAGTGGGGATCAATTTTGGCAAGCTTTGCTGCATGTGCCTGCCCTTGGTGGCGTATGGCCTGCCTGCATTTTGATGGCTTTGACTTTGGGAAAGATTTTTTTCTTTTTTTTTTTTTTTTTTGTTTAAGTATTCATGCCATGTCCCTCATATCTTGCCCCCTAAGTTGTGTCTTCCTCCTTGACTTTTTCCCCTGCTTTTGCAACATCTGTGAGCTTAGTTTTGGCACCTTTTGGTCCTTTGCAATGCAGCTGATTTCCTCACAGCCTATTTTTTGAAGAGACTAAAATTCCCGATTTTCTGCTTTTTTCAATTGCATTTCATTTGAACCTACCTCCTTTCCAGAGTGTTTGTAAGCCTTTCTTTTTGGATTCGCAAGATTCCTTTTCCCTTCCCGAAAGGAAATTTCATTTCCTTTTGGGAAGGGAAAAGGAATCTTGCGATTTCAATGGGGACCAATAGAGGAATCTTTGGTGCATGTCCCTGCACTTGATGGCAGGCCATGCCTTTTGATGGCTTTGACTTTGGGAAAGATTTTTTTCTTTTTTTGGTTGTTTTCTGAAGTGTTCATGCCATGTCCCTCATATCTTGCCCCGTAAGTTGTGTCTTCCTCCTTGACTTTTTCCCCTGCTTTTGCAACATTTGTGAGCTTTGTTTTGGCACCTTTTGGTCCTTTGCACTGCACCTGATAAAACCCCAGGCCATTTTCTTAGAGTCACTAAATTTCCCAAATTTTCTATTTTTCTCTTCCAGTTGCAATTCCTTTGATGTTGACTCCTTTCCAGCGTTTTTTTAGGTCCTTCTTTTCTGTTTTGGCCTTCAGTGGGGATCAATTTTGGCAAGCTTTGCTGCATGTGCCTGCCCTTGGTGGCGTATGGACTGCCTGCATTTTGATGGCTTTAACTTTGGGAAAGATTTTTTCTTTTTTTTTTTTTTATTATTTTAAGTATTCATGCCATGTCCCTCATATCTTGCCCCCTAAGTTGTGTCTTCCTCCTTGACTTTTTCCCCAGCTTTTGCAACATCTGTGAGCTTAGTTTTGGCATCTTTTGGTCCTTTGCACTGCACCTGATAAAAACCCAGGCCACTTTCTTAGAGTCACTAAATTTCCCAAATTTTCTTTTTTTCTCCTCACATTGCAAATCCTTTGATATTGTCCCCATTCAAGCGTGTTTGTAGGTCCTTTTTTTCTGTTTTTCCCTTCAGTGGGGATCAATTTTGGCAAGCTTTTCTGCATGTGCCTGCCCTTGGTGGCGTATGGCCTGCCTGCATTTTGATGGCTTTGACTTTGGGAAAGATTTTTCCATTTTTTTTTTTTTAATATTTTAAGTATTCATGCCATGTCCCTCATATCTTGCCCCCTAAATTGTGTCTTCCTCCTTGACTTTTTCCCCTGCTTTTGCAACATCTGTGAGCTTAGTTTTGGCACCTTTTGGTCCTTTGCAATGCAGCTGATTTCCTCACAGCCTATTTTTTGAAGAGGCTAAAATTCCAGATTTTCTGCTTTTTACAACTGCATTTCATTTGAACCTATCTCCTTTCCAGAGTGTTTGTACGCCTTTCTTTTGGGATTCGCAAGATTCCTTTTCCCTTCCCGAAACGAAATTTCATTTCCTTTTGGGAAGGGAAAAGGAATCTTGCGATTTCAATGGGGACCAATAGAGGAATCTTTGGTGCATGTACCTGCACTTGATGGCAGGCCATGCCTTTTGATGGCTTTGACTTTGGGAAAGATTTTTTTCTTTTTTTGGTTGTATTCTGAATTGTTCATGCCATGTCCCTCATATCTTGCCCCGTAAGTTGTGTCTTCCTCCTTGACTTTTTCCCCTGCTTTTGCAACATTTGTGAGCTTAGTTTTGGCATCTTTTGGTCCTTTGCACGGCACCTGATAAAACCCCAGGCCATTTTCTTAGAGTCACTAAATTTCCCAAATTTTCTTTTTTTCCCTTCCAGTTGCAATTCCTTTGATGTTGACTCCTTTCCAGCGTGTTTGTAGGTCCTTCTTTTCTGTTTTGGCCTTCAGTGGGGATCAATTTTGGCAAGCTTTGCTGCATGTGCCTGCCCTTGGTGGCGTATGGCCTGCCTGCATTTTGATGGCTTTGACTTTGGCAAAGATTTTTTCTTTTTTTTTTTTTTTTATTATTTTAAGTATTCATGCCATGTCCCTCACATCTTGCCCCCTAAGTTGTGTCTTGCTCCTTGACTTTTTCCCCTGCTTTTGCAACATCTGTGAGCTTAGTTGTGCCACCTTTTGGTCCTTTGCAATGCAGCTGATTTCCTCACAGCCTATTTTTTGAAGAGACTAAAATTCCCGATTTCTGCTTTTTTCAATTGCATTTCATTTGATCCTATCTCCTTTCCAGAGTGTTTGTAAGCCTTTCTTTTGGGATTCGCAAGATTCCTTTTCCCTTCCCGAAAGGAAATTTCATTTCCTTTCCGGAAGGGAAAAGGAATCTTGCGACTTCAATGGGGACCAATAGAGGAATCTTTGGTGCATGTCCCTGCACTTGATGGCAGGCCATGCCTTTTGATGGCTTTGACTGTGGGAAAGATTTTTTTCTTTTTTTGGTTGTTTTCTGAAGTGTTCATGCCATGTCCCTCATATCTTGCCCCCTAAGTTGTATCTTCCTCCTTGACTTTTTCCCCTGCTTTTGCAACATTTGTGAGATTAGTTTTGGTATCTTTTGGTCCTTTGCACTGCACCTGATAAATCCCCAGACCATTTTCTTAGAGTCACTAAATTTCCCAAATTTTCATTTTTTCTCCTCCAATTGCAATTCCTTTGATGTTGACTCCTTTCGAGCGTGTTTGTAGGTCCTTCTTTTCTGTTTTGGCCTTCAGTGGGGATCAATTTTGGCAAGCTTTGCTGCATGTGCCTGCACTTGCTGGCGTATGGCCTGCCTGCATTTTGATGGCTTTGACTTTGGGAAAGATTTTTTCTATTTTTTTTTTTTGGTGTGTTTTAAGTATTCATGCCATGTCCCTCATATCTTGCCCCCTAAGTTGTGTCTTCCTCCTTGACTTTTTCCCCTGCTTTTGCAACATCTGTGAGCTTAGTTTTGGCATCTTTTGGTCCTTTGCACTGCACATGATATACTGCCAGGCCATTTTCTTAGAGTCACTAAATTTCCCAAATTTTCTTTTTTTCTCCTCCAATTGCAATTCCTTTGATGTTGTCTCCATTCCAGCGTGTTTGTAGGTCCTTCTTTTCTGTTTTGGCCTTCAGTGGGGATCAATTTTGGCAAGCTTTGCTGCATGTGCCTGCCCTTGGTGGCGTATGGCCTGCCTGCATTTTGATGGCTTTGACTTTGGGAAAGATTTTTTCTTTTTTTTTTTTTTTAATATTTTAAGTATTCATGCCATGTCCCTCACATCTTGCCCCCTAAGTTGTGTCTTCCTCCTTGACATTTTCCCCTGCTTTTGCAACATCTGTGAGCTTAGTTTTGGCACCTTTTGGTCCTTTGCAATGCAGCTGATTTCCTCACAGCCTATTTTTTGAAGAGACTAAAATTCCCGATTTTCTGCTTTTTTCAATTGCATTTCATTTGAACCTATCTCCTTTCCAGAGTGTTTGTAAGCCTTTCTTTTGGGATTCGCAAGATTCCTTTTCCCTTCCCGAAACGAAATTTCATTTCTTTTTGGGAAGGGAAAAGGAATCTTGCGATTTCAATGGGGACCAATAGAGGAATCTTTGGTGCATGTCCCTGCACTTGATGGCAGGCCATGCCTTTTGATGGCTTTGACTATGGGAAAGATTTTTTTCTTTTTTTGGTTGTTTTCTGAAGTGTTCATGCCATGTCCCTCATATCTTGCCCCCTAAGTTCTGTCTTCCTCCTTGAGTTTTTCCCCTGCATTTGCAACATCTGTGAGCTTTGTTTTGGCACCTTTTGGTCCTTTGCACTGCACCTGATAAAACCCCAGGCCATTTTCTTAGAGTCACTAAATTTCCCAAATTTTCTCTTTTTCTCTTCCACTTGCAATTCCTTTGATGTTGACTCCTTTCCAGCGTTTTTTTAGGTCCTTCTTTCCTGTTTTGGCCTTTAGTGGGGATCAATTTTGGCAAGCTTTGCTGCATGTGCCTGCCCTTGGTGGCGTATGGACTGCCTGCATTTTGATGGCTTTGACTTTGGGAAAGATTTTTTCTTTTTTTTTTTTTTATTATTTTAAGTATTCATGCCATGTCCCTCATATCTTGCCCCCTAAGTTGTGTCTTCCTCCTTGACTTTTTCCCCAGCTTTTGCAACATCTGTGAGCTTAGTTTTGGCATCTTTTGTCCTTTGCACTGCACCTGATATAAACCCAGGCCATTTTCTTAGAGTCACTAAATTTCCCAAATTTTCTTTTTTTCTCCTCTCATTGCAAATCCTTTGATATTGTCTGCATTCAAGCGTGTTTGTAGGTCCTCCTTTTCTGTTTTTCCCTTCAGTGGGGATCAATTTTGGCAAGCTTTGCTGCATGTGCCTGCCCTTGGTGCCGTATGGCCTGCCTGCATTTTGATGGCTTTGACTTTGGGAAAGATTATTTCGATTTTTTTTTTTTTTGTGTGTTTTTAGTATTCATGCCATGTCCCTCACATCTTGCCCCCTAAGTGGTGTCTTCATCCTTGACTTTTTCCCCTGCTTTTGCAACATCTTTGAGCTTAGTTTTGGCACCTTTTGTGCCTTTGCTCTGCACCTGATATAAACCCAGGCCATTTTCTTGGAGTCACTAAATTTCCCAAATTTTCTTATTTCTCCTGCAATTGCAATTCCTTTGATGGTTCTCCATTCCAGCGTTTTTGTAGGTCCTCCTTTTCTGTTTTGGCCTTCAGTGGGGATCAATTTTGGCAAGCTTTGCTGCATGTGCCTGCCCTTGGTGGCGTATGGCCTGCCTGCATTTTGATGGCTTTGACTTTGGGAAAGATTTTTTCTTTTTTTTTTTTTTTATTATTTTAAGTGTTCATGCCATGTCCCTCACATCTTGCCCCCTAAGTTGTGTCTTCCTCCTTGACTTTTTCCCCTGCTTTTGCAACATCTGTGAGCTTAGTTTTGCCACCTTTTGGTCCTTTGCAATGCAGCTGATTTCCTCACAGCCTATTTTTTGAAGAGACTAAAATTCCCGATTTCTGCTTTTTTCAATTGCATTTCATTTGATCCTATCTCCTTTCCAGAGTGTTTGTAAGCCTTTCTTTTGGGATTCGCAAGATTCCTTTTCCCTTCCCGAAAGGAAATTTCATTTCCTTTTGGGAAGGGAAAAGGAATCTTGCGATTTCAATGGGGACCAATAGAGGAATCTTTGGTGCATGTCCCTGCACTTGATGGCAGGCCATGCCTTTTGATGGCTTTGACTTTGGGAAAGATTTTTTTCTTTTTTTGGTTGTTTTCTGAAGTGTTCATGCCATGTCCCTCATATCTTGCCCCCTTAGTTGTGTCTTCCTCCTTGACTTTTTCCCCTGCTTTTGCAACATCTGTGAGCTTAGTTTTGGCATCTTTTGGTCCTTTGCACTGCACCTGATAAATCCCCAGACCATTTTCTTAGAGTCACTAAATTTCCCAAATTTTCAATTTTTCTCCTCCAATTGCAATTCCTTTGATGTTGACTCTTTTCCAGGGTGTTTGTAGGTCCTTCTTTTCTGTTTTGGCCTTCAGTGGGGATCAATTTTGGCAAGCTTTGCTGCATGTGCCTGCCCTTGGTGGCGAATGGCCTGCCTGCATTTTGATGGCTTTAACTTTGGGAAAGATTTTTTCTTTTTTTTTTTTTTAATATTTTAAGTATTCATGCCATGTCCCTCATATCTTGCCCCCTAAGTTGTGCCTTCCTCCTTGACTTTTTCCCCAGCTTTTGCAACATCTGTGAGCTTAGTTTTGGCATCTTTTGTCCTTTGCACTGCACCTGATATAAACCCAGGCCATTTTCTTAGAGTCACTAAATTTCCCAAATTTTCATTTTTTCTCCTCCAATTGCAATTCCTTTGATGTTGACTCCTTTCCAGCGTGTTTGTAGGTCCTTCTTTTCTGTTTTGGCCTACAGTGGGGATCAATTTTGGCAAGCTTTGCTGCATGTGCCTGCCCTTGGTGGCGTATGGCCTGCCTGCATTTTGATGGCTTTGACTTTGGGAAAGATTTTTTCTATTTTTTTTTTTTGTTTGTTTTATGTATTCTTGCCATGTCCTTCATATCTTGCCCCCTAAGTTGTGTCTTCCTCCTTGACTTTTTCCCCTGCTTTTGCAACATCTGTGAGCTTAGTTTTGGCACCTTTTGGTCCTTTGCACTGCACCTGATAAAACTCCGGGCCATTTTCTTAGAGTCAGTAAATTTCTCAAATTTTCTTTTTTTCTCTTCCAGTTGCAATTCCTTTGATGTTGTCTCCATTCCAGCGTGTTTGTAGGTCCTTCTTTTCTGTTTTGGCCTTCAGTGGGGATCAATTTTGGCAAGCTTTGCTGCATGTGCCTGCCCTTGGTGGCGTATGGCCTGCCTGCATTTTGATGGCTTTGACTTTGGGAAAGATTTTTTCTTTTTTTTTTTTTATTATTTTAAATATTCATGCCATGTCCCTCACATCTTGCCCCCTAAGTTGTGTCTTCCTCCTTGACTTTTCCCCCTGCTTTTGCAACATCTGTGAGCTTAGTTTTGGCATCTTTTGGTCCTTTGCACTGCACCTGATATAAACCCAGGCCATTTTCTTAGAGTCACTAAATTTCCAAAATTTTCTTTTTTCTCCTCCAATTGCAATTCCTTTGATGTTGACTCCTTTCCAGCGTGTTTGTAGGTCCTTCTTTTCTGTTTTGGCCTTCAGTGGGGATCAATTTTGGCAAGCTTTGCTGCATGTGCCTGCCCTTGGTGGCGTATGGCCTGCCTGCATTTTGATGGCTTTGACTTTGGGAAAGATTTTTTCTTCTTTTTTTTTTTATTATTTTAAGTATTCATGCCATGTCCCTCATATCTTGCCCCCTAAGTTGTGTCTTCCTCCTAGACTTTTTCCCCTGCTTTTGCAACATCTGTGAGCTTAGATTTGTCACCTTTTGGTCCTTCGCACTGCACCTGATAAAACCCCGGGCCATTTTCTTAGAGTCACTAAATTTCCCAAATTTTCCTATTTCTCCTGCAATTGCAATTCCTTTGATGGTTCTCCATTCCAGCGTGTTTGTAGGTCCTTCTTTTCTGTTTTGGCCTTCAGTGGGGATCAATTTTGGCAAGCTTTGCTGCATGTGCCTGCCCTTGGTGGCGTATGGCCTGCCTGCATTTTGATGGCTTTGACTTTGGGAAAGATTTTTTCTTTTTTTTTTTTTTTTATTATTTTAAGTGTTCATGCCATGTCCCTCACATCTTGCCCCCTAAGTTGTGTCTTGCTCCTTGACTTTTTCCCCTGCTTTTGCAACATCTGTGAGCTTAGTTTTGGCATCTTTGGTCCGTTGCACTGCACATGATATACTGCTAGGCCATTTCCTTAGAGTCACTAATTTTCCCAAATTTTCTTTTTTTCTCCTCCAATTGCAATTCCTTTGATGTTGTCTCCATTCCAGCAACTTTGTAGGTCATTCTTTTCTGTTTTGGCCTTCAGTGGGGATCAATTTTGGCAAGCTTTGCTGCATGTGCCTGCCCTTGGTGGCGTATGGCCTGCCTGCATTTTGATGGCTTTGAGTTTGGGAAAGATTTTTTCTTTTTTTTTTTTTCGTTGTTTTGTGAAGTGTCCATGCCATGTCCCTCATATCTTGCCCCATAAGTTGTGTCTTCCTCCTTGACTTTTTCCCCTGCTTTTGCAACATCTGTGAGCTTAGTTTTGGCACCTTTTGGTCCTTTGCACTGCACCTGATAAAACCCCGGGCCATTTTTATAGAGCCAGTAATTTCCCTAATTTTCTTTTTTTCTCTTCCAGTTGCAATTCCTTTAATGTTGTCTCCATTCCAGCGTTTGTAGGTCCTTCTTTTCTGTTTTGGCCTTCAGTGGGGATCAATTTTGGCAAGCTTTGCTGCATGTGCCTGCCCTTGGTGGCGTATGGCCTGCCTGCATTTTGATGGCTTTGACTTTGGGAAAGATTTTTTCTTTTTTTTTTTTTTTTTTTTTGTTTTAATTATTCATGCCATGTCCCTCATATCTTGCCCCCTAAGTTGTGTCTTCCTCCTTGACTTTTTCCCCTGCTTTTGCAACATCTGTGAGCTTAGTTTTGGCATCTTTGGTCCTTTGCACTGCACCTGATATAAACCCAGGCCATTTTCTTAGAGTCACTAAATTTCCCAATTTTCTTTTTTCTCCTCCAATTGCAATTCCTTTGATGTTGTCTCCATTCCAGCGTGTTTGTAGGTCCTTCTTTTCTGTTTTTGGCCTTCAGTGGGGATCAATTTTGGCAAGCTTTGCTGCATGTGCCTGCCCTTGGTAGCGTATGGCCTGCCTGCACTTTGATGGCTTTTACTTTGGGAAAGATTTTTTCTTCTTTTTTTTTTTTAATATTTTAAGTATTCATGCCATGTCCCTCATATCTTGCCCCCTAAGTTGTGTCTTCCTCCTTGACTTTTTCCCCTGCTTTTGCAACATCTGTGAGCTTAGATTTGTCACCTTTTGGTCCTTCGCACTGCACCTGATAAAACCCGGGCCATTTTCTTAGAGTCACTAAATTTCCCAAATTTTCTTATTTCTCCTGCAATTGCAATTCCTTTGATGGTTCTCCATTCCAGCGTGTTTGTAGGTCCTTCTTTTCTGTTTTGGCCTTCAGTATGGATCAATTTTGGCAAGCTTTGCTGCATGTGCCTGCCCTTGGTGGCGTATGGCCTGCCTGCATTTTGATGGCTTTGACTTTGGGAAAGATTTTTTCTTTTTTTTTTTTTTTTATTATTTTAAGTGTTCATGCCATGTCCCTCACATCTTGCCCCCTAAGTTTTGTCTTGCTCCTTGACTTTTTCCCCTGCTTTTGCATTATCTGTGAGCTTAGTTTTGCCACCTTTTGGTACTTTGCACTGGACCTGATAAATCCCCAGACCATTTTCTTAGAGTCACTAAATTTCCCAAATTTTCATTTTTTCTCCTCCAATTGCAATTCCTTTGATGTTGACTCCTTTCCAGCATGATTGTAGGTCCTTCTTTTCTGTTTTGGCCTTCAGTGGGGATCAATTTTGGCAAGCTTTGCTGCATGTGCCTGCCCTTGGTGTCGTATGGCCTGCCTGCATTTTGATGGCTTTGACTTTGGGAAAGATTTTTTTCTTTTTTTTTTTTTTTTTTTGTTTTAAGTATTCATGCCATGTCCCTCATATCTTGCCCCCTAAGTTGTGTCTTCCTCCTTGACTTTTTCCCCTGCTTTTGCAACATCTGTGAGCTTAGTTTTGGCACTTTTTGGTCCTTTGCAATGCAGCTGATTTCCTCACAGCCTATTTTTTGAAGAGGCTAAAATTCCAGATTTTCTGCTTTTTACAATTGCATTTCATTTGAACCTATCTCCTTTCCAGAGTGTTTGTATGCCTTTCTTTTGGGATTCGCAAGATTCCTTTTCCCTTCCCGAAAGGAAATTTCATTTCCTTTCGGGAAGGGAAAAGGAATCTTGCGATTTCAATGGGGACCAATAGAGGAATCTTTGGTGCATGTACCGGCACTTGATGGCAGGCCATGCCTTTTGATGGCTTTGACTTTGGGAAAGATTTTTTTCTTTTTTTGGTTATTGTCTGAAGTGTTCATGCCATGTCCCTCATATCTTGTCCCCTAAGTTGTGTCTTGCTCCTTGACTTTTTCCCCTGCTTTTGCAACATCTGTGAGCTTAGTTTTGCCACCTTTTGGTCCTTTGCAATGCAGCTGATTTCCTCACAGCCTATTTTTTGAAGAGACTAAAATTCCCGATTTCTGCTTTTTTCAATTGCATTTCATTTCATCCTATCTCCTTTCCAGAGTGTTTGTAAGCCTTTCTTTTGGGATTCGCAAGATTCCTTTTCCCTTCCGAAAGGAAATTTCATTTCCTTTTGGGAAGGGAAAAGGAATCTTGCGATTTCAATGGGGACCAATAGAGGAATCTTTGGTGCATGTCCCTGCACTTGATGGCAGGCCATGCCTTTTGATGGCTTTGACTTTGGGAAAGATTTTTTTCTTTTATTGGTTTTTTTCTGAAGTGTTCATGCCATGTCCCTCATATCTTGCCCCCTAAGTTGTGTCTTCCTCCTTGACTTTTTCCCCCTGCTTTTGCAACATTTGTGAGCTTAGTTTTGGCATCTTTTGGTCCTTTGCACTGCACCTGATAAATCCCCAGACCATTTTCTTAGAGTCACTAAATTTCCCAAATTTTCAATTTTTCTCCTCCAATTGCAATTCCTTTGATGTTGACTCCTTTCCAGCGTGTTTGTAGGTCTTTCTTTTCTGTTTTGGCCTTCAGTGGGGATCAATTTTGGCAAGCTTTGCTGCATGTGCCTGCCCTTGGTGGCGAATAACCTGCCTGCATTTTGATGGCTTTAACTTTGGGAAAGATTTTTTCTTTTTTTTTTTTTTTTTAATATTTTAAGTATTCATGCCATGTCCCTCATATCTTGCCCCCTAAGTTGTGCCTTCCTCCTTGACTTTTTCCCCTGCTTTTGCAACATCTGTGAGCTTAGTTTTGGCATCTTTTGTCCTTTGCACTGCACCTGATATAAACCCAGGCCATTTTCTTAGGGTCACTAAAATTTCCCAAATTTTCATTTTTTCTCTTCCAGTTGCAATTCCTTTGATGTTGACTCCTTTCCAGCGTGTTTGTAGGTCCTTCTTTTCTGTTTTGGCCTTCAGTGGGGATCAATTTTGGCAAGCTTTGCTGCATGTGCCTGCCCTTGGTGGCATATGGCCTGCCTGCATTTTGATGGCTTTGACTTTGGAAAGATTTTTTCTTTTTTTTTTTTTCATTATTTTAAGTATTCATGCCATGTCCCTCATATCTTGCCCCCTAAGTTGTGTCTTCCTCCTAGACTTTTCCCCCTGCTTTTGCAACATCTGTGAGCTTAGATTTGTCACCTTTTGTCCTTCGCACTGCACCTGATAAAACCCCGGGCCATTTTCTTAGAGTCACTAAATTTCCCAAATTTTCCTATTTCTCCTGCAATTGCAATTCCTTTGATGGTTCTCCATTCCAGCGTGTTTGTAGGTCCTTCTTTTCTGTTTTGGCCTTCAGTGGGGATCAATTTTGGCAAGCTTTGCTGCATGTGCCTGCCCTTGGTGGCGTATGGCCTGCCTGCCTGCATTTTGATGGCTTTGACTTTGGGAAAGATTTTTTCTTTTTTTTTTTTTTTTATTATTTTAAGTGTTCATGCCATGTCCCTCACATCTTGCCCCCTAAGTTGTGTCTTCCTCCTTGACTTTTTCCCCTGCTTTTTGCAACATCTGTGAGCTTAGTTTTGCCACCTTTTGGTCCTTTGCAATGCAGCTGATTTCCTCACAGCCTATTTTTTGAAGAGACTAAAATTCCCGATTTCTGCTTTTTTCAATTGCATTTCATTTCATCCTATCTCCTTTCCAGAGTGTTTGGTAAGCCTTTCTTTTGGGATTCGCAAGATTCCTTTTCCCTTCCCGAAAGGAAATTTCATTTCCTTTTGGGAAGGGAAAAGGAATCTTGCGATTTCAATGGGGACCAATAGAGGAATATTTGGTGCATGTCCCTGCACTTGATGGCAGGCCATGCCTTTTGATGGCTTTGACTTTGGGAAAGATTTTTTTCTTTTTTTGGTTGTTTTCTGAAGTGTTCATGCCATGTCCCTCATATCTTGCCCCCAAAGTTGTGTCTTCCTCCTTGACTTTTTCCCCTGCTTTTGCAACATTTGTGAGCTTAGTTTTGGCATCTTTTGGTCCTTTGCACTGCACCTGATATAAACCCAGGCCATTTTCTTAGAGTCACTAAATTTCCCAAATTTTCATTTTTTCTCCTCCAATTGCAATTCCTTTGATGTTGTCTCCATTCCAGCGTGGTTTGTAGGTCCTTCTTTTCTGTTTTGGCCTTCAGTGGGGATCAATTTTGGCAAGCTTTGCTGCATGTGCCTGCCCTTGGTGGGCGTATGGCCTGCCTGCATTTTGATGGCTTTGACTTTGTGAAAGATTTTTTCTTTTTTTTTTTTTATTATTTTAAGTATTCATGCAATGTCACATCTTGCCCCCTAAGTTGTGTCTTCCTCCTTGACTTTTTCCCCTGCTTTTGCAACATCTGTGAGCTTAGTTTTGGCATCTTTTGGTCCTTTGCACTGCACCTGATATAAACCCAGGCCATTTTCTTAGAGTCACTAAATTTCCAAAATTTTCTTTTTTCTCCCCCAATTGCAATTCCTTTGATGTTGACTCCTTTCCAGCGTGTTTGTAGGTCCTTCTTTTCTGTTTTGGCCTTCAGTGGGGATCAATTTTGGCAAGCTTTGCTGCATGTGCCTGCCCTTGGTGGCGTATGGCCTGCCTGCATTTTGATGGCCTTGACTTTGGGAAAGATTTTTTCTTTTTATTTTTTTTTTATTATTTTAAGTGTTCATGCCATGTCCCTCACATCTTGCCCCCTAAGTTGTGTCTTGCTCCTTGACTTTTTCCCCTGCTTTTGCAACATCTGTGAGCTTAGTTTTGGCATCTTTGGTCCGTTGCACTGCACATGATATACTGCTAGGGCCATTTCCTTAGAGTCACTAATTTTCCCAAATTTTCTTTTTTTCTCCTCCAATTGCAATTCCTTTGATGTTGTCTCCATTCCAGCGAGTTTGTAGGTCATTCTTTTCTGTTTTGGCCTTCAGTGGGGATCAATTTTGGCAAGCTTTGCTGCATGTGCCTGCCCTTGGTGGCGTATGGCCTGCCTGCATTTTGATGGCTTTGACTTTGGGAAAGATTTTTTCTTTTTTTTTTTTTCGTTTTTTTGTGAAGTGTCCATGCCATGTCCCTCATATCTTGCCCCATAAGTTGTGTCTTCCTCCTTGACTTTTTCCCCTGCTTTTGCAACATCTGTGAGCTTAGTTTTGGCACCTTTTGGTCCTTTGCACTGCACCTGATAAAACCCCGGGCCATTTTTTTAGAGCCAGTAATTTCCCTAATTTTCTTTTTTTCTCTTCCAGTTGCAATTCCTTTGATGTTGTCTCCATTCCAGCGTTTTTAGGTCCTTCTTTTCTGTTTTGGCCTTCAGTGGGGATCAATTTTGGCAAGCTTTGCTGCATGTGCCTGCCCTTGGTGGCGTATGGCCTGCCTGCATTTTGCTGGCTTTGACTTTGGGAAAGATTTTTTCTTTTTTTTTTTTTTTTTTTTTTTGTTTTAATTATTCATGCCATGTCCCTCATATCTTGCCCCCTAAGTTGTGTCTTCCTCCTTGACTTTTTTCCCCTGCTTTTGCAACATCTGTGAGCTTAGTTTTGGCATCTTTGGTCCTTTGCACTGCACCTGATAAAACCCCGGGCCATTTTCTTAGAGTCACTAAATTTCCCAAATTTTCTTTTTTTCTCCTCCAATTGCAATTCCTTTGATGTTGTCTCCATTCCAGCGTGTTTGTAGGTCCTTCTTTTCTGTTTTGGCCTTCAGTGGGGATCAATTTTGGCAAGCTTTGCTGCATGTGCCTGCCCTTGGTGGCGTATGGCCTGCCTGCACTTTGATGGCTTTTACTTTGGGAAAGATTTTTTCTTCTTTTTTTTTTTATTATTTTAAGTATTCATGCCATGTCCCTCATATCTTGCCCCCTAAGTTGTGTCTTCCTCCTTGACTTTTTCCCCTGCTTTTGCAACATCTGTGAGCTTAGATTTGTCACCTTTTGGTCCTTCGCACTGCACCTGATAAAACCCCGGGCCATTTTCTTAGAGTCACTAAATTTCCCAAATTTTCTTATTTCTCCTGCAATTGCAATTCCTTTGATGGTTCTCCATTCCAGCGTGTTTGTAGGTCCTTCTTTTCTGTTTTGGCCTTCAGTATGGATCAATTTTGGCAAGCTTTGCTGCATGTGCCTGCCCTTGGTGTTGTATGGCCTGCCTGCATTTTGATGGCTTTGACTTTGGGAAAGATTTTTTCTTTTTTTTTTTTTTTTATTATTTTAAGTGTTCATGTCATGTCCCTCACATCTTGCCCCCTAAGTTGTGTCTTGCTCCTTGACTTTTTGCCCTGCTTTTGCAACATCTGTGAGCTTAGTTTTGCCACCTTTTGGTCCTTTGCAATGCAGCTGATTTCCTCACAGCCTATTTTTTGAAGAGACTAAAATTCCCGATTTCTGCTTTTTTCAATTGCATTTCATTTGATCCTATCTCCTTTCCAGAGTGTTTGTAAGCCTTTCTTTTGGGATTCGCAAGATTCCTTTTCCCTTCCCGAAAGGAAATTTCATTTCCTTTTGGGAAAGGAAAAGGAATCTTGCGATTTCAATGGGGACCAATAGAGGAATCTTTGGTGCATGTCCCTGCACTTGATGGGCAGGCCATGCCTTTTGATGGCTTTGACTTTGGGAAAGATTTTTTTCTTTTTTTGGTTGTTTTCTGAAGTGTTCATGCCATGTCCCTCATATCTTGCCCCCTACGTTCTGTCTTCCTCCTTGACTTTTTCCCCTGCTTTTGCAACATTTGTGAGCTTAGTTTTGGCATCTTTTGGTCCTTTGCACTGCACCTGATGAATCCCCAGACCATTTTCTTAGAGTCACTAAATTTCCAAAATTATCTTTTTTTCTCCTCCAATTGCAATTCCTTTGATGTTGACTCTTTTCCAAGGTGTGTGTAGGTCCTTCTTTTCTGTTTTGGCCTTCAGTGGGGATCAATTTTGGCAAGCTTTGCTGCATGTGCCTGCCCTTGGTGGCGAATGGCCTGCCTGCATTTTGATGGCTTTAACTTTGGGAAAGATTTTTTCTTTTTTTTTTTTTTTAATATTTTAAGTATTCATGCCATGTCCCTCACATCTTGCCCCCTAAGTTGTGTCTTGCTCCTTGACTTTTTCCCCTGCTTTTGCAACATCTCTGAGCTTAGTTTTGGCATCTTTTGTCCTTTGCACTGCACCTGATATAAACCCAGGCCATTTTCTTAGAGTCACTAAATTTCTCAAATTTTCTTTTTTTCTCTTCCAGTTGCTATTCCTTTGATGTTGTCTCCATTCCAGCGTGTTTGTAGGTCCTTCTTTTCTGTTTTGGCCTTCAGTGGGGATCAATTTTGGCAAGCTTTGCTGCATGTGCCTGCCCTTGGTGGCGTATGGCCTGCCTGCATTTTGATGGCTTTGACTTTGGGAAAGATTTTTTCTTTTTTTTTTTTTTATTATTTTAAGTATTCATGCAATGTCCCTCATATCTTGCCCCCTAAGGTTGTGTCTTCCTCCTTGACTTTTCCCCCTGCTTTTGCAACATCTGTGAGCATAGTTTTGGCATCTTTTGGTCCTTTGCACTGCACCTGATATAAACCCAGGCCATTTTCTTAGAGTCACTAAATTTCCAAAATTTTCTTTTTTCTCCCCCAATTGCAATTCCTTTGATGTTGACTCCTTTCCAGCGTGTTTGTAGGTCCTTCTTTTCTGTTTTGGCCTTCAGTGGGGATCAATTTTGGCAAGCTTTGCTGCATGTGCCTGCCCTTGGTGGCGTATGGCCTGCCTGCATTTTGATGGCTTTGACTTTGGGAAAGATTTTTTCTTCTTTTTTTTTTTATTATTTTAAGTATTCATGCCATGTCCCTCATATCTAGCCCCCTAAGTTGTGTCTTCCTCCTAGACTTTTTCCCCTGCTTTTGCAACATCTGTGAGCTTAGATTTGTCACCTTTTGGTCCTTCGCACTACACCTGATAAAACCCCGGGCCATTTTCTTAGAGTCACTAAATTTCCCAAATTTTCTTTTTTCTCCTGCAATTGCAATTACTTTGATGGTTTCTCCATTCCAGCGTGTTTGTAAGTCCTTCTTTTCTGTTTTTGGCATTCAGTGGGGATCAATCTTGGCAAGCTTTGCTGCATGTGCATGCCCTTGGTGGCGTATGGCCTGCCTGCATTTTGATGGCTTTGAGTTTGGGAAAGATTTTTTCTTTTTTTTTTTTTATTATTTTAAGTCTTCATGCCATGTCCCTCACATCTTGCCCCCTAAGTTGTGTCTTGCTCCTTGACTTTTTGCCCTGCTTTTGCAACATCTGTGAGCTTAGTTTTGGCACCTTTTGGTCCTTTGCAATGCAGCTGATTTCCTCTTAGCCTATTTTTTGAAGAGACTGAAATTCCTGATTTCTGCTTTTTTCAATTGCATTTCATTTGATCCTGTCTCCTTTCCAGAGTGTTTGTAAGCCTTTCTTTTGGGATTCGCAAGATTCCTTTTCCCCTTCCCGAAAGGAAATTTCATTTCCTTTCGGGAAGGGAAAAGGAATCTTGCGATTTCACTGGGGACCAATAGAGGAATCTTTGGTGCATGTCCCTGCACTTGATGGCAGGCCATGCCTTTTGATGGCTTTGACTTTGGGAAAGATTTTTTCTTTTTTTGGTTGTTTTCTGAAGTGTTCATGCCATGTCCCTCATATCTTGCCCCCTAAGTTCTGTCTTCCTCCTTGACTTTTTCCCTGCTTTTGCAACATCTGTGAGCTTAGTTTTGTCATCTTTGGTCCTTTGCACTGCGCATGATATACTGCCAGGCCATTTTCCCTAGAGTCACTAAATTTCCCAAATTTTCTTTTTTTCTCCTCCAATTGCAATTCCTTTGATGTTGTCTCCATTCCAGCGTGTTTGTAGGTCCTTCTTTTCTGTTTTGGCCTTCAGTGGGGATCAATTTTGGCAAGCTTTGCTGCATGTGCCTGCCCTTGGTGGCGTATGGCCTGCCTGCATTTTGATGGCTTTGACTTTGGGAAAGATTTTTTTCTTTTTTTTTTTTACTATTTTAGGTATTCATGCCATGTCCCTCACATCTTGCCCCCTAAGATTTGTCTTCCTCCCTGACTTTTTCCCCTGCTTTTGCAACATCTGTGAGCTTAGTTTTGGCACTTTTTGGCCCTTTGCACTGCACCTGATATAAACCCAGGCCATTTTCTTAGAGTCACTAAATTTCCAAAATTATCTTTTTTCTGCTCCAATTGCAATTCCTTTGATGTTGACTCCTTTCCAGCGTGGTTTGTAGGTCCTTCTTTTCTGTTTTGGCCTTCAGTGGGGATCAATTTTGACAACCTTTGCTGCATGTGCCTGCCCTTGGTGGCGTATGGCCTGCCTGCATTTTGATGGCTTTGACTTTGGGAAAGATTTTTTCTTCTTTTTTTTTTATTATTGTAAGTATTCATGCCATGTCCCTCATATCTTGCCCCCTAAGTTGTGTCTCCCTCCTAGACGTTTTCCCCTGCTTTTGCAACATCTGTGAGCTTAGTTTGGCACCTTTTTATCCTTTGCACTGCACCTGATAAAACCCCGGGCCATTTTCTTAGAGTCACTAAATTTCCCAAATTTTCTTTTTTCTCCTGCAATTGCAATTCCTTTGATGGTTCTCCATTCCAGCGTGTTTGTAGGTCCTTCTTTTCTGTTTTGGCCTTCAGTGGGGATGAATTTTGGCAAGCTTTGCTGCAAGTGCCTGCCCTTGGTGGCGTATGGCCTGCCTGCATTTTTGATGGCTTTGACTTTGGGAAAGATTTTTTCTTTTTTTTTTTTTACTATTTTAAGTATTCATGCCATGTCCCTCACATCTTGCCCCCTAAGATTTGTCTTCCTCCCTGACTTTTTCCCCTGCTTTTGCAACATCTGTGAGCTTAGTTTTGGCACTTTTTGGCCCTTTGCACTGCACCTGATATAAACCCAGGCCATTTTCTTAGAATCACTAACTTACCCAAATTTTCTTTTTTTCTCCTCCAATTGCAATTCCTTTGATGTTGACTCCTTTCCAGCGTGTTTGTAGGTCCTTCTTTTCTGTTTTGGCCTTCAGTGGGGATCAATTTTGACAAGCTTTGCTGCATGTGCCTGCCCTTGGTGGCATATGGCCTGCCTGCATTTTGATGGCTTTGACTTTTGGAAAGATTTTTTCTATTTTTTTTTTTTTGTTTGTTTTAAGTATTCATGCCATGTCCTTCATATCTTGCCCCCTAAGTTGTGTCTTCCTCCTAGACTTTTTCCCCTGCTTTTGCAACATCTGTGAGCTTAGTTTTGGCACATTTTTTCCTTTGCACTCCACTTGATAAAATCCCGGGCCATTTTCTAAGAGTCACTAAATTTCCCAAATTTTCTTTTTTTCTCCTCCAATTGCAATTCCTTTGATGTTGTCTCCATTCCAGTGTGTTTGCAAGTCCTTCTTTTCTGTTTTGGCCTTCAGTGGGGATCAATTTTGGCAAGCATTGCTGCATGTGCCTGCCCTTGATGGCGTATGGCCTGCTGCATTTTGATGGCTTTGACTTTGGAAAGATTTTTTCTTTTTTTTTTTTTTTTTTTGTTTTAAGTATTCATGCCATGTCCCTCACATCTTGACCACTAAGTTGTGTCTTCCTCCTTGACTTTTTCCCCTGCTTTTGCAACATCTGTGAGCTTAGTTTTGGCATCTTTTGGTCCTTTGCACTGCATCTGATATAAACCCAGGCCATTTTCTAGAGTCACTAAATTTCCAAAATTTTCTTTTTTTCTCCTCCAATTGCAATTCCTTTGATGTTGACTCCGTTCCAGCGTGTTTGTAGGTCCTTCTTTTCTGTTTTGGCCTTCAGTGGGGATCAATTTTGGCAAGCTTTGCTGCATGTGCCTGCCCTTGCTGGCGAATGGCCTGCCTGCATTTTGATGGCTTTGACTTTGGGAAAGATTTTTCTTCTTTATTTTTTTATTATTGTAAGTATTCATGCCCTGTCCATCACATCTTGCCCCCTAAGTTGTGTCCTTCCTCCTTGACTTTTTCCCCTGCTTTTGCAACATCTGTGAGCTTAGTTTTGGCACCTTTTGGTCTTTTGCACTGCACCTGATAAAACCCCCGGCCATTTTCTTAGAGTAACTAAATTTCCCAAATTTTCATTTTTCTCCTGCAATTGCCATTCCTTTGATGTTGTCTCCATTCCAGCGTGTTTGTAGGTCCTTCTTTTCTGTTTTGGCCTTCAGTGGGGATCAATTTTGGCAAGCTTTGCTGCATGTGCCTGCCCTTAGTGGCGTATGGCCTGCCTGCATTTTGATGGCTTTGATTTGGGAAAGATTTTTTCTTCTTTTTTTTATTTATTATTGTAAGTATTCATGCCATGTCCCTCATATCTTGCCCCCCTAAGTTGTGTCTTCCTCCTAGACTTTTTCCCCTGCTTTTGCAACATCTGTGAGCTTAGTTTTGGCATCTTTGGTCCTTTGCACTGCACATGATATACTGCCAGGCCATTTTCTTAGAGTCAATAAATTTCCCAAATTTTCTTTTTTTTTCCTCCAATTGCAATTCCTTTGATGTTGTCTCCATTCCAGCGTGTTTGTAGGTCCTTCTTTCCTGTTTTGGCCTTCAGTGGGGATCAATTTTGGCAAGCTTTGCTGCATGTGCCTGCCCTTGGTGGCGTATGGCCTGCCTGCACTTTGATGTCTTTGACTTTGGGAAAGATTTTTTCTTTTTTTTTTTTTAATATTTTAAGTATTCATGCCATGTCCCTCATATCTTGCCCCCTAAGTTGTGCCTTCCTCCTTGACTTTTTCCCCAGCTTTTGCAACATCTGTGAGCTTAGTTTTGGCATCTTTTGTCCTTTGCACTGCACCTGATATAAACCCAGGCCATTTTCTTAGAGTCACTAAATTTCCCAAATTTTCATTTTTTCTCCTGCAATTGCAAATCCTTTGATGTTGACTCCTTTCCAGCGTGTTTGTTGGTCCTTCTTTTCTGTTTTGGCCTTCAGTGGTGATCAATATTGGCAAGCTTTGCTGCATGTGCCTGCCCTTGGTGGCGTATGGCCAGCCTGCATTTTGATGGCTTTGACTTTGGGAAAGATTTTTTCTATTTTTTTTTTTTTGTTTGTTTTATGTATTCTTGCCATGTCCTTCATATCTTGCCCCCTAAGTTGTGTCTTCCTCCTTGACTTTTTCCCCTGCTTTTGCAACATCTGTGAGCTTAGTTTTGGCACCTTTTGGCCCTTTGCACTGCACCTGATTAAACCCCAGGCCATTTTCTTAGAGTCACTAAATTTCTCAAATTTTCTTTTTTCTCTTCCAGTTGCAATTCCTTTGATGTTGTCTCCATTCCAGCGTGTTTGTAGGTCCTTCTTTCCTGTTTTGGCCTTCAGTGGGGATCAATTTTGGCAAGCTTTGCTGCATGTGCCTGCCCTTGGTGGCGTATGGCCTGCCTGCATTTTGATGGCTTTTGACTTTGGGAAAGATTTTTTCTTTTTTTTTTTTATTATTTTAAATATTCATGCCATGTCCCTCACATCTTGCCCCCTAAGTTGTGTCTTCCTCCTTGACTTTTTCCCCCTGCTTTTGCAACATCTGTGAGCCTTATTTTGGCATCTTTTGTCCTTTGCACTGCACATGATATACTGCCATGCCATTTTCTTAGAGTCACTAAATTTCCAAAATTTTCTTCTTTTCTCCTCCAATTGCAATTCCTTTGATGTTGACTCCTTTCCGGCGTGTTTGTAGGTCCTTCTTTTCTGTTTTGGCATTCAGTGGGGATCAATTTTGGCAAGCTTTGCTGCATGTGCCTGCCCTTGGTGGCGTATGGCCTGCCTGCATTTTGATGGCTTTGAGTTTGGGAAAGATTTTTTCTTTTTTTTTTTTTTTATTATTTTAAGTCTTCATGCCATGTCCCTCACATCTTGCCCCTAAGTTGTGTCTTGCTCCTTGACTTTTTCCCCTGCTTTTGAAACATCTGTGAGCTTAGTTTTGCCACCTTTTGGTCCTTTGCAATGCAGCTGATTTCCTCACAGCCTATTTTTTGAAGAGACTAAAATTCCCGATTTCTGCTTTTTTCAATTGCATTTCATTTGATCCTATCTCCTTTCCAGAGTGTTTGTAAGCCTTTCTTTTGGGATTCGCAAGATTCCTTTTCCCTTCCCGAAAGGAAATTTCATTTCCTTTTGGGAAGGGAAAAGGAATCTTGCGATTTCAATGGGGACCAATAGAGGAATCTTTGGTGCATGTCCCTGCACTTGATGGCAGGCCATGCCTTTTGATGGCTTTGACTTTGGGAAAGATTTTTTTCTTTTTTTGGTTGTTTTCTGAAGTGTTCATGCCATGTCCCTCATATCTTGCCTCCTAAGTTCTGTCTTCCTCCTTGACTTTTTCCCCTGCTTTTGCAACATTTGTGAGCTTAGTTTTGGCATCTTTTGGTCCTTTGCACTGCACCTGATAAATCCCCAGACCATTTTCTTAGAGTCACTAAATTTCCCAAATTTTCTTTTTTTCTCCTCAATTGCAATTCCTTTGATGTTGACTCTTTTCCAGGGTGTTTGTAGGTCCTTCTTTTCTGTTTTGGCCTTCAGTGGGGATCAATTTTGGCAAGCTTTGCTGCATGTGCCTGCCCTTGGTGGCGAATGGCCTGCCTGCATTTTGATGGCTTTGACTTTGGGAAAGATTTTTTCTTTTTTTTTTTTTTTTAATATTTTAAGTATTCATGCCATGTCCCTCATATCTTGCCCCCTAAGTTGTGCCTTCCTCCTTGACTTTTTCCCCTGCTTTTGCAACATCTGTGAGCTTAGTTTTGGCATCTTTTGTCCTTTGCACTGCACCTGATATAAACCCAGGCCATTTTCTAGAGTCACTAAATTTCCCAAATTTTCATTTTTTCTCCTCCAATTGCAATTCCTTTGATGTTGTCTCCATTCCAGCGTGTTTGTAGGTCCTTCTTTTCTGTTTTGGCCTTCAGTGGGGATCAATTTTGGCAAGCTTTGCTGCATGTGCCTGCCCTTGGTGGCGTATGGCCTGCCTGCATTTTGATGGCTTTGACTTTGTGAAAGATTTTTTCTTTTTTTTTTTTTATTATTTTAAGTATTCATGCAATGTCCCTCACATCTTGCCCCCTAAGTTGTGTCTTCCTCCTTGACTTTTTCCCCTGCTTTTGCAACATCTGTGAGCTTAGTTTTGGCATCTTTTGGTCCTTTGCACTGCACCTGATATAAACCCAGGCCATTTTCTTAGAGTCACTAAATTTCCAAAATTTTCTTTTTTCTCCCCCAATTGCAATTCCTTTGATGTTGACTCCTTTCCAGCGTGTTTGTAGGTCCTTCTTTTCTGTTTTGGCCTTCAGTGGGGATCAATTTTGGCAAGCTTTGCTGCATGTGCCTGCCCTTGGTGGCGAATGGCCTGCCTGCATTTTGATGGCTTTAACTTTGGGAAAGATTTTTTCTTTTTTTTTTTTTTAATATTTTAAGTATTCATGCCATGTCCCTCATATCTTGCCCCCTATGTTGTGCCTTCCTCCTTGACTTTTTCCCCTGCTTTTGCAACATCTGTGAGCTTAGTTTTGGCATCTTTTGTCCTTTGCACTGCACCTGATATAAACCCAGGCCATTTTCTTAGAGTCACTAAATTTCCAAAATTTTCTTTTTTCTCCCCCAATTGCATTTCCTTTGATGTTGACTCCTTTCCAGAGTGTTTGTAGGTCCTTCTTTTCTGTTTTGGCCTTCAGTGGGGATCAATTTTGGCAAGCTTTGCTGCATGTGCCTGCCCTTGGTGGCGTATGGCCTGCCTGCATTTTCATGGCTTTGATTTGGGATAGATTTTTTATTCTTTTTTTTTTTATTATTGTAAGTATTCATGCCATGTCCCTCATATCTTGCCCCCTAAGTTGTGTCTTCCTCCTAGACTTTTTCCCCTGCTTTTGCAACATCTGTGAGCTTAGATTTGTCACCTTTTGGTCCTTCGCACTGCACCTGATAAAACCCCGGGCCATTTTCTTAGAGTCACTAAATTTCCCAAATTTTCCTATTTCTCCTGCAATTGCAATTCCTTTGATGGTTCTCCATTCCAGCGTGTTTGTAGGTCCTTCTTTTCTGTTTTGGCCATCAGTGGGGATCAATTTTGGCAAGCTTTGCTGCATGTGCCTGCCCTTGGTGGCGTATGGCCTGCCTGCCTGCATTTTGATGGCTTTGACTTTGGGAAAGATTTTTTCTTTTTTTTTTTTTTTATTATTTTAAGTGTTCATGCCATGTCCCTCACATCTTGCCCCCTAAGTTGTGTCTTCCTCCTTGACTTTTTCCCCTGCTTTTGCAACATCTGTGAGCTTAGTTTTGCCACCTTTTGGTCCTTTGCAATGCAGCTGATTTCCTCACAGCCTATTTTTTGAAGAGACTAAAATTCCCGATTTCTGCTTTTTTCAATTGCATTTCATTTTATCCTATCTCCTTTCCAGAGTGTTTGTAAGCCTTTCTTTTGGGATTCGCAAGATTCCTTTTCCCTTCCCGAAAGGAAATTTCATTTCCTTTTGGGAAGGGAAAAGGAATCTTGCGATTTCAATGGGGACCAATAGAGGAATATTTGGTGCATGTCCCTGCACTTGATGGCAGGCCATGCCTTTTGATGGCTTTGACTTTGGGAAAGATTTTTTTCTTTTTTTGGTTGTTTTCTGAAGTGTTCATGCCATGTCCCTCATATCTTGCCCCCAAAGTTGTGTCTTCCTCCTTGACGTTTTCCCCTGCTTTTGCAACATTTGTGAGCTTAGTTTTGGCATCTTTTGGTCCTTTGCACTGCACCTGATAAATCCCCAGACCATTTTCTTAGAGTCACTAAATTTCCCAAATTTTCTTTTTTTTCTCCTCCAATTGCAATTCCTTTGATGTTGACTCTTTTCCAGGGTGTTTGTAGGTCCTTCTTTTCTGTTTTGGCCTTCAGTGGGGATCAATTTTGGCAAGCTTTGCTGCATGTGCCTGCCCTTGGTGGCGAATGGCCTGCCTGCATTTTGATGGCTTTGACTTTGGGAAAGATTTTTTCTTTTTTTTTTTTTTTTTAATATTTTAAGTATTCATGCCATGTCCCTCATATCTTGCCCCCTAAGTTGTGCCTTCCTCCTTGACTTTTTCCCCTGCTTTTGCAACATCTGTGAGCTTAGTTTTGGCATCTTTTGTCCTTTGCACTGCACCTGATATAAACCCAGGCCATTTTCTTAGAGTCACTAAATTTCCCAAATTTTCATTTTTTCTCCTCCAATTGCAATTCCTTTGATGTTGTCTCCATTCCAGCGTGTTTGTAGGTCCTTCTTTTCTGTTTTGGCCTTCAGTGGGGATCAATTTTGGCAAGCTTTGCTGCATGTGCCTGCCCTTGGTGGCGTATGGCCTGCCTGCATTTTGATGGCTTTGACTTTGTGAAAGATTTTTTCTTTTTTTTTTTTTATTATTTTAAGTATTCATGCCATGTCCCTCACATCTTGCCCCCTAAGTTGTGTCTTCCTCCTTGACTTTTTCCCCTGCTTTTGCAACATCTGTGAGCTTAGTTTTGGCATCTTTTGGTCCTTTGCACTGCACCTGATATAAACCCAGGCCATTTTCTTAGAGTCACTAAATTTCCAAAATTTTCTTTTTTCTCCCCCAATTGCAATTCCTTTGATGTTGACTCCTTTCCAGCGTGTTTGTAGGTCCTTCTTTTCTGTTTTGGCCTTCAGTGGGGATCAATTTTGGCAAGCTTTGCTGCATGTGCCTGCCCTTGGTGGCGTATGGCCTGCCTGCATTTTGATGGCTTTGACTTTGGGAAAGATTTTTTCTTCTTTTTTTTTTTATTATTGTAAGTATTCATGCCATGTCCCTCATATCTTGCCCCCTAAGTTGTGTCTTCCTCCTAGACTTTTTCCCCTGCTTTTGCAACATCTGTGAGCTTAGATTTGTCACCTTTTGGTCCTTCGCACTGCACCTGATAAAACCCCGGGCCATTTTCCTAGAGTCACTAAATTTCCCAAATTTTCTTATTTCTCCTGCAATTGCAATTCCTTTGATGGTTCTCCATTCCAGCGTGTTTGTAGGTCCTTCTTTTCTGTTTTGGCCTTCAGTGGGGATCAATTTTGGCAAGCTTTGCTGCATGTGCCTGCCCTTGGTGGCGTATGGCCTGCCTGCATTTTGATGGCTTTGACTTTGGGAAAGATTTTTTCTTTTTTTTTTTTTTTTATTATTTTAAGTGTTCATGCCATGTCCCTCACATCTTGCCCCCTAAGTTGTGTCTTGCTCCTTGACTTTTTCCCCTGCTTTTGCAACATCTGTGAGCTTAGTTTTGCCACCTTTTGGTCCTTTGCAATGCAGCTGATTTCCTCACAGCCTATTTTTTGAAGAGACTAAAATTCCCGATTTCTGCTTTTTTCAATTGCATTTCATTTGATCCTATCTCCTTTCCAGAGTGTTTGTAAGCCTTTCTTTTGGGATTCGCAAGATTCCTTTTCCCTTCCCGAAAGGAAATTTCATTTCCTTTTGGGAAGGGAAAAGGAATCTTGCGATTTCAATGGGGACCAATAGAGGAATCTTTGGTGCATGTCCCTGCACTTGATGGCAGGCCATGCCTTTTGATGGCTTTGACTTTGGGAAAGATTTTTTTCTTTTTTTGGTTGTTTTCTGAAGTGTTCATGCCATGTCCCTCATATCTGGCCCCCTAAGTTGTGTCTTCCTCCTTGACTTTTTCCCCTGCTTTTGCAACATTTGTGGGCTTAGTTTTGGCATCTTTTGGTCCTTTGCACTGCACCTGATAAATCCCCAGACCATTTTCTTAGAGTCACTAAATTTCCCAAATTTTCAATTTTTCTCCTCCAATTGCAATTCCTTTGATGTTGACTCTTTTCCAGGGTGTTTTTAGGTCCTTCTTTTCTGTTTTGGCCTTCAGTGGGGATCAATTTTGGCAAGCTTTGCTGCATGTGCCTGCCCTTGGTGGCGAATGGCCTGCCTGCATTTTGATGGCTTTAACTTTGGGAAAGATTTTTTCTTTTTTTTTTTTTTAATATTTTAAGTATTCATGCCATGTCCCTCATATCTTGCCCCCTAAGTTGTGCCTTCCTCCTTGACTTTTTCCCCAGCTTTTGCAACATCTGTGAGCTTAGTTTTGGCATCTTTTGTCCTTTGCACTGCACCTGATATAAACCCAGGCCATTTTCTTAGAGTCACTAAATTTCCCAAATTTTCATTTTTTCTCCTCCAATTGCAATTCCTTTGATGTTGACTCCTTTCCAGCGTGTTTGTAGGTCCTTCTTTTCTGTTTTGGCCTTCAGTGGGGATCAATTTTGGCAAGCTTTGCTGCATGTGCCTGCCCTTGGTGGCGTATGGCCTGCCTGCATTTTGATGGCTTTGACTTTGGCAAAGATTTTTTCAATTTTTTTTTTTTGTTTGTTTTATGTATTCTTGCCATGTCCTTCATATCTTGCCCCCTAAGTTGTGCCTTCCTCCTTGACTTTTTCCCCAGCTTTTGCAACATCTGTGAGCTTAGTTTTGGCATCTTTTGTCCTTTGCACTGCACCTGATATAAACCCAGGCCATTTTCTTAGAGTCACTAAATTTCCCAAATTTTCATTTTTTCTCCTCCAATTGCAATTCCTTTGATGTTGACTCCTTTCCAGCATGCTTGTAGGTCCTTCTTTTCTGTTTTGGCCTACAGTGGGGATCAATTTTGGCAAGCTTTGCTGCATGTGCCTGCCCTTGGTGGCGTATGGCCTGCCTGCATTTTGATGGCTTTGACTTTGGGAAAGATTTTTTCTATTTTTTTTTTTTTGTTTGTTTTATGTATTCTTGCCATGTCCTTCATATCTTGCCCCCTAAGTTGTGTCTTCCTCCTTGACTTTTTCCCCTGCTTTTGCAACATCTGTGAGCTTAGTTTTGGCACCTTTTGGTCCTTTGCACTGCACCTGATAAAACCCCGGGCCATTTTCTTAGAGTCACTAAATTTCTCAAATTTTCTTTTTTTCTCTTCCAGTTGCAATTCCTTTGATGTTGTCTCCATTCCAGCGTGTTTGTAGGTCCTTCTTTTCTGTTTTGGCCTTCAGTGGGGATCAATTTTGGCAAGCTTTGCTGCATGTGCCTGCCCTTGGTGTCGTATGGCCTGCCTGCATTTTGATGGCTTTGACTTTGGGAAAGATTTTTTCTTTTTTTTTTTTTATTATTTTAAATATTCATGCCATGTCCCTCACATCTTGCCCCCTAAGTTGTGTCTTCCTCCTTGACTTTTCCCCCTGCTTTTGCAACATCTGTGAGCTTAGTTTTGGCATCTTTTGGTCCTTTGCACTGCACCTGATATAAACCCAGGCCATTTTCTTAGAGTCACTAAATTTCCAAAATTTTCTTTTTTCTCCTCCAATTGCAATTCCTTTGATGTTGACTCCTTTCCAGCCTGTTTGTAGGTCCTTCTTTTCTGTTTTGGCCTTCAGTGGGGATCAATTTTGGCGAGCTTTGCTGCATGTGCCTGCCCTTGGTTGCGTATGGCCTGCCTGCATTTTGATGGCTTTGACTTTGGGAAAGATTTTTTCTTCTTTTTTTTTTTATTATTTTAAGTATTCATGCCATGTCCCTCATATCTTGCCCCCTAAGTTGTGTCTTCCTCCTAGACTTTTTCCCCTGCTTTTGCAACATCTGTGAGCTTAGATTTGTCACCTTTTGGTCCTTCGCACTGCACCTGATAAAACCCCGGGCCATTTTCTTAGAGTCACTAAATTTCCCAAATTTTCCTATTTCTCCTGCAATTGCAATTCCTTTGATGGTTCTCCATTCCAGCGTGTTTGTAGGTCCTTCTTTTCTGTTTTGGCCTTCAGTGGGGATCAATTTTGGCAAGCTTTGCTGCATGTGCCTGCCCTTGGTGGCGTATGGCCTGCCTGCATTTTGATGGCTTTGACTTTGGGAAAGATTTTTTCTTTTTTTTTTTTTTTTATTATTTTAAGTGTTCATGCCATGTCCCTCACATCTTGCCCCCTAAGTTGTGTCTTGCTCCTTGACTTTTTCCCCTGCTTTTGCAACATCTGTGAGCTTAGTTTTGGCATCTTTGGTCCGTTGCACTGCACATGATATACTGCCAGGCCATTTCCTTAGAGTCACTAATTTTCCCAAATTTTCTTTTTTTCTCCTCCAATTGCAATTCCTTTGATGTTGTCTCCATTCCAGCAAGTTTGTAGGTCATTCTTTTCTGTTTTGGCCTTCAGTGGGGATCAATTTTGGCAAGCTTTGCTGCATGTGCCTGCCCTTGGTGGCGTATGGCCTGCCTGCATTTTGATGGCTTTGAGTTTGGGAAAGATTTTTTCTTTTTTTTTTTTTCGTTGTTTTGTGAAGTGTCCATGCCATGTCCCTCATATCTTGCCCCATAAGTTGTGTCTTCCTCCTTGACTTTTTCCCCTGCTTTTGCAACATCTGTGAGCTTAGTTTTGGCACCTTTTGGTCCTTAGCAATGCACCTGATATAAACCCAGGCCATTTTTTTAGAGCCAGTAATTTCCCTAATTTTCTTTTTTTCTCCTCCAATTGCAAATCCTTTGATGTTGTCTCCATTCCAGCGTTTGTAGGTCCTTCTTTTCTGTTTTGGCCTTCAGTGGGGATCAATTTTGGCAAGCTTTGCTGCATGTGCCTGCCCTTGGTGGCGTATGGCCTGCCTGCATTTTGATGGCTTTGACTTTGGGAAAGATTTTTTCTTTTTTTTTTTTTTTTTTTTGTTTTAATTATTCATGCCATGTCCCTCATATCTTGCCCCCTAAGTTGTGTCTTCCTCCTTGACTTTTTCCCCTGCTTTTGCAACATCTGTGAGCTTAGTTTTGGCATCTTTTGGTCCTTTGCACTGCACCTGATATAAACCCAGGCCATTTTCTTAGTGTCACTAAATTTCCCAAATTTTCTTTTTTTCTCCTCCAATTGCAATTCCTTTGATGTTGTCTCCATTCCAGCGTGTTTGTAGGTCCTTCTTTTCTGTTTTGGCCTTCAGTGGGGATGAATTTTGGCAAGCTTTGCTGCATGTGCCTGCCCTTGGTGGCGTATGGCCTGCCTGCACTTTGATGGCTTTTACTTTGGGAAAGATTTTTTCTTCTTTTTTTTTTTATTATTTTAAGTATTCATGCCATGTCCCTCATATCTTGCCCCCTAAGTTTTGTCTTCCTCCTTGACTTTTTCCCCTGCTTTTGCAACATCTGTGAGCTTAGATTTGTCACCTTTTGGTCCTTCGCACTGCGCCTGATAAAACCCCGGGCCATTTTCTTAGAGTCACTAAATTTCCCAAATTTTCTTATTTCTCCTGCAATTGCAATTCCTTTGATGGTTCTCCATTCCAGCGTGTTTGTAGGTCCTTCTTTTCTGTTTTGGCCTTCAGTGGGGATCAATTTTGGCAAGCTTTGCTGCATGTGCCTGCCCTTGGTGTCGTATGGCCTGCCTGCATTTTGATGGCTTTGACTTTGGGAAAGATTTTTTCTTTTTTTTTTTTTTTTATTATTTTAAGTGTTCATGCCATGTCCCTCACATCTTGCCCCCTAAGTTGTGTCTTTCTCCTTGACTTTTTCCCCTGCTTTTGCAACATCTGTGAGCTTAGTTTTGCCACCTTTTGGTCCTTTGCACTGCACCTGATATATCCCCAGACCATTTTCATAGAGTCACTAAATTTCCCAAATTTTCATTTTTTCTCCTGCAATTGCAATTCCTTTGATGTTGACTCCTTTCGAGCGTGTTTTTAGGTCCTTCTTTTCTGTTTTGGCCTTCAGTGGGGATCAATTTTGGCAAGCTTTGCTGCATGTGCCTGCCCTTGGTGGCGTATGGCCTGCCTGCACTTTGATGGCTTTTACTTTGGGAAAGATTTTTTCTTCTTTTTTTTTTTTTTTTTTTGTTTAAGTATTCATGCCATGTCCCTCATATCTTGCCCCCTAAGTTGTGTCTTCCTCCTTGACCTTTTCCCCTGCTTTTGCAACATCTGTGAGCTTAGTTTTGGCACCTTTTGGTCCTTTGCAATGCAGCTGATTTCCTCACAGCCTATTTTTTAAAGAAGCTAAAATTCCAGATTTTCTGCTTTTTACAATTGCATTTCATTTTAACCTATCTCCTTTCCAGAGTGTTTGTATGCCTTTCTTTTGGGATTCGCAAGATTCCTTTTCCCTTCCCGAAACGAAATTTCATTTCCTTTTGGGAAGGGAAAAGGAATCTTGCGATTTCAATGGGGACCAATAGAGGAATCTTTGGTGCATGTACCTGCACTTGATGGCAGGCCATGCCTTTTGATGGCTTTGACTTTGGGAAAGATTTTTTTCTTTTTTTGGTTATTTTCTGAAGTGTTCATGCCATGTCCCTCATATCTTGCCCCCTTAGTTGTGTCTTGCTCCTTGACTTTTTCCCCTGCTTTTGCAACATCTGTGAGCTTAGTTTTGCCACCTTTTGGTCCTTTGCAATGCAGCTGATTTCCTCACAGCCTATTTTTTGAAGAGATTAAAATTCCCGATTTCTGCTTTTTTCAATTGCATTTCATTTGATCCTATCTCCTTTCCAGAGTGTTTGTAAGCCTTTCTTTTGGGATTCGCAAGATTCCTTTTCCCTTCCCGAAAGGAAATTTCATTTCCTTTTGGGAAGGGAAAAGGAATCTTGCGATTTCAATGGGGACCAATAGAGGAATCTTTGGTGCATGTCCCTGCACTTGATGGCAGGCCATGCCTTTTGATGGCTTTGACTTTGGGAAAGATTTTTTTCTTTTTTTGGTTGTTTTCTGAAGTGTTCATGCCATGTCCCTCATATCTTGCCCCCTAAGTTCTGTCTTCCTCCTTGACTTTTTCCCCTGCTTTTGCAACATTTGTGAGCTTAGTTTTGGCATCTTTTGTCCTTTGCACTGCACCTGATATAAACCCAGGCCATTTTCTTAGGGTCACTAAATTTCCCAAATTTTCATTTTTTCTCTTCCAGTTGCAATTCCTTTGATGTTGACTCCTTTCCAGCGTGTTTGTAGGTCCTTCTTTTCTGTTTTGGCCTTCAGTGGGGATCAATTTTGGCAAGCTTTGCTGCATGTGCCTGCCCTTGGTGGCGAATGGCCTGCCTGCATTTTGATGGCTTTAACTTTGGGAAAGATTTTTTCTTTTTTTTTTTTTAATATTTTAAGTATTCATGCCATGTCCCTCATATCTTGCCCCCTATGTTGTGCCTTCCTCCTTGACTTTTTCCCTAGCTTTTGCAACATCTGTGAGCTTAGTTTTGGCATCTTTTGTCCTTTGCACTGCACCTGATATAAACCCAGGCCATTTTCTTAGAGTCACTAAATTTCCAAAATTTTCTTTTTTCTCCCCCAATTGCATTTCCTTTGATGTTGACTCCTTTCCAGCGTGTTTGTAGGTCCTTCTTTTCTGTTTTGGCCTTCAGTGGGGATCAATTTTGGCAAGCTTTGCTGCATGTGCCTGCCCTTGGTGGCGTATGGCCTGCCTGCATTTTGATGGCTTTGACTTTGGGAAAGATTTTTTCTTCTTTTTTTTTTTATTATTTTAAGTATTCATGCCATGTCCCTCATATCTTGCCCCCTAAGTTGTGTCTTCCTCCTAGACTTTTTCCCCTGCTTTTGCAACATCTGTGAGCTTAGATTTGTCACCTTTTGGTCCTTCGCACTGCACCTGATAAAACCCCGGGCCATTTTCTTAGAGTCACTAAATTTCCCAAATTTTCCTATTTCTCCTGCAATTGCAATTCCTTTGATGGTTCTCCATTCCAGCGTGTTTGTAGGTCCTTCTTTTCTGTTTTGGCCTTCAGTGGGGATCAATTTTGGCAAGCTTTGCTGCATGTGCCTGCCCTTGGTGGCGTATGGCCTGCCTGCCTGCATTTTGATGGCTTTGACTTTGGGAAAGATTTTTTCTTCTTTTTTTTTTTATTATTTTAAGTGTTCATGCCATGTCCCTCACATCTTGCCCCCTAAGTTGTGTCTTTCTCCTTGACTTTTTCCCCTGCTTTTGCAACATCTGTGAGCTTAGTTTTGCCACCTTTTGGTCCTTTGCACTGCACCTGATATATCCCCAGACCATTTTCTTAGAGTCACTAAATTTCCCAAATTTTCATTTTTTCTCCTGCAATTGCAATTCCTTTGATGTTGACTCCTTTCGAGCGTGTTTTTAGGTCCTTCTTTTCTGTTTTGGCCTTCAGTGGGGATCAATTTTGGCAAGCTTTGCTGCATGTGCCTGCCCTTGGTGGCGTATGGCCTGCCTGCACTTTGATGGCTTTTACTTTGGGAAAGATTTTTTCTTCTTTTTTTTTTTTTTTTTTTGTTTAAGTATTCATGCCATGTCCCTCATATCTTGCCCCCTAAGTTGTGTCTTCCTCCTTGACTTTTTCCCCTGCTTTTGCAACATCTGTGAGCTTAGTTTTGGCACCTTTTGGTCCTTTGCAATGCAGCTGATTTCCTCACAGCCTATTTTTTAAAGAGGCTAAAATTCCAGATTTTCTGCTTTTTACAATTGCATTTCATTTTAACCTATCTCCTTTCCAGAGTGTTTGTATGCCTTTCTTTTGGGATTCGCAAGATTCCTTTTCCCTTCCCGAAACGAAATTTCATTTCCTTTTGGGAAGGGAAAAGGAATCTTGCGATTTCAATGGGGACCAATAGAGGAATCTTTGGTGCATGTACATGCACTTGATGGCAGGCCATGCCTTTTGATGGCTTTGACTTTGGGAAAGATTTTTTTCTTTTTTTGGTTATTTTCTGAAGTGTTCATGCCATGTCCCTCATATCTTGCCCCCTTAGTTGTGTCTTGCTCCTTGACTTTTTCCCCTGCTTTTGCAACATCTGTGAGCTTAGTTTTGCCACCTTTTGGTCCTTTGCAATGCAGCTGATTTCCTCACAGCCTATTTTTTGTAGAAACTAAAATTCCCAATTTTCTGCTTTTTTCAATTGCATTTCATTTGATCCTATCTCCTTTCCAGAGTGTTTGTAAGCCTTTCTTTTGGGATTCGCAAGATTCCTTTTCCCTTCCCGAAAGGAAATTTCATTTCCTTTTGGGAAGGGAAAAGGAATCTTGCGATTTCAATGGGGACAAATAGAGGAATCTTTGGTGCATGTCCCTGCACTTGATGGCAGGCCATGCCTTTTGATGGCTTTGACTTTGGGAAAGATTTTTTTCTTTTTTTGGTTGTTTTCTGAAGTGTTCATGCCATGTCCCTCATATCTTGCCCCCTAAGTTGTGTCTTCCTCCTTGACTTTTTCCCCTGCTTTTGCAACATTTGTGAGCTTAGTTTTGGCATCTTTTGTCCTTTGCACTGTACCTGATATAAACCCAGGCCATTTTCTTAGGGTCACTAAATTTCCCAAATTTTCATTTTTTCTCTTCCAGTTGCAATTCCTTTGATGTTGACTCCTTTCGAGCGTGTTTGTAGGTCCTTCTTTTCTGTTTTGGCCTTCAGTGGGGATCAATTTTGGCAAGCTTTGCTGCATGTGCCTGCCCTTGGTGGCGAATGGCCTGCCTGCATTTTGATGGCTTTAACTTTGGGAAAGATTTTTTCTTTTTTTTTTTTTAATATTTTAAGTATTCATGCCATGTCCCTCATATCTTGCCCCCTATGTTGTGCCTTCCTCCTTGACTTTTTCCCCAGCTTTTGCAACATCTGTGAGCTTAGTTTTGGCATCTTTTGTCCTTTGCACTGCACCTGATATAAACCCAGGCCATTTTCTTAGAGTCACTAAATTTCCAAAATTTTCTTTTTTCTCCCCCAATTGCATTTCCTTTGATGTTGACTCCTTTCGAGCGTGTTTGTAGGTCCTTCTTTTCTGTTTTGGCCTTCAGTGGGGATCAATTTTGGCAAGCTTTGCTGCATGTGCCTGCCCTTGGTGGCGTATGGCCTGCCTGCATTTTGATGGCTTTGATTTGGGAAAGATTTTTTATTCTTTTTTTTTTTATTATTGTAAGTATTCATGCCATATCCCTCATATCTTGCCCCCTAAGTTGTGTCTTCCTCCTAGACTTTTTCCCCTGCTTTTGCAACATCTGTGAGCTTAGATTTGTCACCTTTTGGTCCTTCGCACTGCACCTGATAAAACCCCGGGCCATTTTCTTAGAGTCACTAAATTTCCCAAATTTTCCTATTTCTCCTGCAATTGCAATTCCTTTGATGGTTCTCCATTCCAGCGTGTTTGTAGGTCCTTCTTTTCTGTTTTGGCCTTCAGTGGGGATCAATTTTGGCAAGCTTTGCTGCATGTGCCTGCCCTTGGTGGCGTATGGACTGCCTGCATTTTGATGGCTTTGACTTTGGGAAAGATTTTTTCTATTTTTTTTTTTTTTAATATTTTAAGTATTCATGCCATGTCCCTCATATCTTGCCCCCTAAGTTGTGTCTTCCGCCTTGACTTTTTCCCCTGCTTTTGCAACATCTGTGAGCTTAGTTTTGGCATCTTTTGTCCTTTGCACTGCACCTGATATAAACCCAAGCCATTTTCTTAGGGTCAGTAAATTTCCCAAATTTTCTTTTTTTCTCCTCCAATTGCAATTCCTTTGATGTTGTCTCCATTCCAGCGTGTTTGTAGGTCCTTCTTTTCTGTTTTGGCCTTCAGTGGGGATCAATTTTGGCACGCTTTGCTGCATGTGCCTGCCCTTGGTGGCGTATGGCCTGCCTGCATTTTGATGGCTTTGACTTTGGGAAAGATTTTTTCTTTTTTTTTTTTTATTATTTTAAATATTCATGCCATGTCCCTCACATCATGCCCCCTAAGTTGTGTCTTCCTCCTTGACTTTTCCCCCTGCTTTTGCAACATCTGTGAGCTTAGTTTTGGCATCTTTTGGTCCTTTGCACTGCACCTGATATAAACCCAGGCCATTTTCTTAGAGTCATTAAATTTCCAAAACTTTCTTTTTTCTCCCCCAATTGCAATTCCTTTGATGTTGACTCCTTTCCAGCGTGTTTGTAGGTCCATCTTTTCTGTTTTGGCCTTCAGTGGGGATCAATTTTGGCAAGCTTTGCTGCATGTGCCTGCCCTTGGTGGCGTATGGCCTGCCTGCATTTTGATGGCTTTGACTTTGGGCAAGATTTTTTCTTCTTTTTTTTTTTATTATTTTAAGTATTCATGCCATGTCCCTCATATCTTGCCCCCTAAGTTGTGTCTTCCTCCTAGACTTTTTCCCCTGCTTTTGCAACATCTGTGAGCTTAGATTTGTCACCTTTTGGTCCTTCGCACTGCACCTGATAAAACACCGGGCCATTTTCTTAGAGTCACTAAATTTCCCAAATTTTCTTATTTCTCCTGCAATTGCAATTCCTTTGATGGTTCTCCATTCCAGCGTGTTTGTAGGTCCTTCTTTTCTGTTTTGGCCTTCAGTGGGGATCAATTTTGGCAAGCTTTGCTGCATGTGCCTGCCCTTGGTGGCGTATGGCCTGCCTGCATTTTGATGGCTTTGACTTTGGGAAAGATTTTTTCTTTTTTTTTTTTTTTTATTATTTTAAGTGTTCATGCCATGTCCCTCACATCTTGCCCCCTAAGTTGTGTCTTGCTCCTTGACTTTTTCCCCTGCTTTTGCAACATCTGTGAGCTTAGTTTTGCCACCTTTTGGTCATTTGCAATGCAGCTGATTTCCTCACAGACTATTTTTTGAAGAGACTAAAATTCCCGATTTCTGCTTTTTTCAATTGCATTTCATTTGATCCTATCTCCTTTCCAGAGTGTTTGTAAGCCTTTCTTTTGGGATTCGCAAGATTCCTTTTCCCTTCCCGAAAGGAAATTTCATTTCTTTTTGGGAAGGGAAAAGGAATCTTGCGATTTCAATGGGGACCAATAGAGGAATATTTGGTGCATGTCCCTGCACTTGATGGCAGGCCATGCCTTTTGATGGCTTTGACTTTGGGAAAGATTTTTTTCTTTTTTTGGTTGTTTTCTGAAGTGTTCATGCCATGTCCCTCATAACTTGCCCCCTAAGTTGTGTCTTCCTCCTTGACTTTTTCCCCTGCTTTTGCAACATTTGTGAGCTTAGTTTTGGCATCTTTTGGTCCTTTGCACTGCACCTGATAAATCCCCAGACCATTTTCTTAGAGTCACTAAATTTCCCAAATTTTCATTTTTTCTCCTCCAATTGCAATTCCTTTGATGTTGACTCCTTTCGAGCGTGTTTGTAGGTCCTTCTTTTCTGTTTTGGCCTTCAGTGGGGATCAATTTTGGCAAGCTTTGCTGCATGTGCCTGCCCTTGGTGGCGTATGGCCTGCCTGCATTTTGATGGCTTTAACTTTGGGAAAGATTTTTTTCTTTTTTTTTTTTTTTTTTTGTATAAGTATTCATGCCATGTCCCTCATATCTTGCCCCCTAAGTTGTGCCTTCCTCCTTGACTTTTTCCCCAGCTTTTGCAACATCTGTGAGCTTAGTTTTGGCATCTTTTGGTCCTTTGCACTGCACCTGATATAAACCCAGGCCATTTTCTTAGAGTCACTAAATTTCCAAAATTTTCTTTTTTCTCCCCCAATTGCAATTCCTTTGATGTTGACTCCTTTCCAGCGTGTTTGTAGGTCCTTCTTTTCTGTTTTGGCCTTCAGTGGGGATCAATTTTGGCAAGCTTTGCTGCATGTGCCTGCCCTTGGTGGCGTATGGCCTGCCTGCATTTTGATGGCTTTGATTTGGGAAAGAATTTTTCTTCTTTTTTTTTTTATTATTGTAAGTATTCATGCCATGTCCCTCATATCTTGCCCCCTAAGTTGTGTCTTCCTCCTAGACTTTTTCCCCTGCTTTTGCAACATCTGTGAGCTTAGATTTGTCACCTTTTGGTCCTTCGCACTGCACCTGATAAAACCCCGGGCCATTTTCTTAGAGTCACTAAATTTCCCAAATTTTCTTATTTCTCCTGCAATTGCAATTCCTTTGATGGTTCTCCATTCCAGCGTGTTTGTAGGTCCTTCTTTTCTGTTTTGGCCTTCAGTGGGGATCAATTTTGGCAAGCTTTGCTGCATGTGCCTGCCCTTGGTGGCGTATGGCCTGCCTGCATTTTGATGGCTTTGACTTTGGGAAAGATTTTTTCTTTTTTTTTTTTTTTTTATTATTTTAAGTGTTCATGTCATGTCCCTCACATCTTGCCCCCTAAGTTGTGTCTTGCTCCTTGACTTTTTGCCCTGCTTTTGCAACATCTGTGAGCTTAGTTTTGCCACCTTTTGGTCCTTTGCAATGCAGCTGATTTCCTCACAGCCTATTTTTTGAAGAGACTAAAATTCCCGATTTCTGCTTTTTTCAATTGCATTTCATTTGATCCTATCTCCTTTCCAGAGTGTTTGTAAGCCTTTCTTTTGGGATTCGCAAGATTCCTTTTCCCTTCCCGAAAGGAAATTTCATTTCCTTTTGGGAAAGGAAAAGGAATCTTGCGATTTCAATGGGGACCAATAGAGGAATCTTTGGTGCATGTCCCTGCACTTGATGGCAGGCCATGCCTTTTGATGGCTTTGACTTTGGGAAAGATTTTTTTCTTTTTTTGGTTGTTTTCTGAAGTGTTCATGCCATGTCCCTCATATCTTGCCCCCTACGTTCTGTCTTCCTCCTTGACTTTTTCCCCTGCTTTTGCAACATTTGTGAGCTTAGTTTTGGCATCTTTTGGTCCTTTGCACTGCACCTGATGAATCCCCAGACCATTTTCTTAGAGTCACTAAATTTCCAAAATTATCTTTTTTTCTCCTCCAATTGCAATTCCTTTGATGTTGACTCTTTTCCAAGGTGTGTGTAGGTCCTTCTTTTCTGTTTTGGCCTTCAGTGGGGATCAATTTTGGCAAGCTTTGCTGCATGTGCCTGCCCTTGGTGGCGAATGGCCTGCCTGCATTTTGATGGCTTTAACTTTGGGAAAGATTTTTTCATTTTTTTTTTTTTTTTTTTTTTTAATATTTTAAGTATTCATGCCATGTCCCTCACATCTTGCCCCCTAAGTTGTGTCTTGCTCCTTGACTTTTTCCCCTGCTTTTGCAACATCTCTGAGCTTAGTTTTGGCATCTTTTGTCCTTTGCACGGCACCTGATATAAACCCAGGCCATTTTCTTAGAGTCACTAAATTTCTCAAATTTTCTTTTTTTCTCTTCCAGTTGCTATTCCTTTGATGTTGTCTCCATTCCAGCGTGTTTGTAGGTCCTTCTTTTCTGTTTTGGCCTTCAGTGGGGATCAATTTTGGCAAGCTTTGCTGCATGTGCCTGCCCTTGGTGGCGTATGGCCTGCCTGCATTTTGATGGCTTTGACTTTGGGAAAGATTTTTTCTTTTTTTTTTTTTATTATTTTAAGTATTCATGCAATGTCCCTAATATCTTGCCCCCTAAGTTGTGTCTTCCTCCTTGACTTTTCCCCCTGCTTTTGCAACATCTGTGAGCTTAGTTTTGGCATCTTTTGGTCCTTTGCACTGCACCTGATATAAACCCAGGCCATTTTCTTAGAGTCACTAAATTTCCAAAATTTTCTTTTTTCTCCCCCAATTGCAATTCCTTTGATGTTGACTCCTTTCCAGCGTGTTTGTAGGTCCTTCTTTTCTGTTTTGGCCTTCAGTGGGGATCAATTTTGGCAAGATTTGCTGCATGTGCCTGCCCTTGGTGGCGTATGGCCTGCCTGCATTTTGATGGCTTTTACTTTGGGAAAGATTTTTTCTTTTTTTTTTTTTTTTATTATTTTAAGTGTTCATGCCATGTCCCTCATATCTTGCCCCCTTAGTTGTGTCTTGCTCCTTGACTTTTTCCCCTGCTTTTGCAACATCTGTGAGCTTAGTTTTGCCACCTTTTGGTCCTTTGCAATGCAGCTGATTTCCTCACAGCCTATTTTTTGAAGAGATTAAAATTCCCGATTTCTGCTTTTTTCAATTGCATTTCATTTGATCCTATCTCCTTTCCAGAGTGTTTGTAAGCCTTTCTTTTGGGATTCGCAAGATTCCTTTTCCCTTCCCGAAAGGAAATTTCATTTCCTTTTGGGAAGGGAAAAGGAATCTTGCGATTTCAATGGGGACCAATAGAGGAATATTTGGTGCATGTCCCTGCACTTGATGGCAGGCCATGCCTTTTGATGGCTTTGACTTTGGGAAAGATTTTTTTCTTTTTTTGGTTGTTTTCTGAAGTGTTCATGCCATGTCCCTCATATCTTGCCCCCTAAGTTCTGTCTTCCTCCTTGACTTTTTCCCCTGCTTTTGCAACATTTGTGAGCTTAGTTTTGGCATCTTTTGTCCTTTGCACTGCACCTGATATAAACCCAGGCCATTTTCTTAGGGTCACTAAATTTCCCAAATTTTCATTTTTTCTCTTCCAGTTGCAATTCCTTTGATGTTGACTCCTTTCCAGCGTGTTTGTAGGTCCTTCTTTTCTGTTTTGGCCTTCAGTGGGGATCAATTTTGGCAAGCTTTGCTGCATGTGCCTGCCCTTGGTGGCGAATGGCCTGCCTGCATTTTGATGGCTTTAACTTTGGGAAAGATTTTTTCTTTTTTTTTTTTTAATATTTTAAGTATTCATGCCATGTCCCTCATATCTTGCCCCCTATGTTGTGCCTTCCTCCTTGACTTTTTCCCCAGCTTTTGCAACATCTGTGAGCTTAGTTTTGGCATCTTTTGTCCTTTGCACTGCACCTGATATAAACCCAGGCCATTTTCTTAGAGTCACTAAATTTCCAAAATTTTCTTTTTTCTCCCCCAATTGCATTTCCTTTGATGTTGACTCCTTTCCAGCGTGTTTGTAGGTCCTTCTTTTCTGTTTTGGCCTTCAGTGGGGATCAATTTTGGCAAGCTTTGCTGCATGTGCCTGCCCTTGGTGGCGTATGGCCTGCCTGCATTTTGATGGCTTTGACTTTGGGAAAGATTTTTTCTTCTTTTTTTTTTTATTATTTTAAGTATTCATGCCATGTCCCTCATATCTTGCCCCCTAAGTTGTGTCTTCCTCCTAGACTTTTTCCCCTGCTTTTGCAACATCTGTGAGCTTAGATTTGTCACCTTTTGGTCCTTCGCACTGCACCTGATAAAACCCCGGGCCATTTTCTTAGAGTCACTAAATTTCCCAAATTTTCCTATTTCTCCTGCAATTGCAATTCCTTTGATGGTTCTCCATTCCAGCGTGTTTGTAGGTCCTTCTTTTCTGTTTTGGCCTTCAGTGGGGATCAATTTTGGCAAGCTTTGCTGCATGTGCCTGCCCTTGGTGGCGTATGGCCTGCCTGCCTGCATTTTGATGGCTTTGACTTTGGGAAAGATTTTTTCTTTTTTTTTTTTTTATTATTTTAAGTGTTCATGCCATGTCCCTCACATCTTGCCCCCTAAGTTGTGTCTTTCTCCTTGACTTTTTCCCCTGCTTTTGCAACATCTGTGAGCTTAGTTTTGCCACCTTTTGGTCCTTTGCACTGCACCTGATATATCCCCAGACCATTTTCTTAGAGTCACTAAATTTCCCAAATTTTCATTTTTTCTCCTGCAATTGCAATTCCTTTGATGTTGACTCCTTTCGAGCGTGTTTTTAGGTCCTTCTTTTCTGTTTTGGCCTTCAGTGGGGATCAATTTTGGCAAGCTTTGCTGCATGTGCCTGCCCTTGGTGGCGTATGGCCTGCCTGCACTTTGATGGCTTTTACTTTGGGAAAGATTTTTTCTTCTTTTTTTTTTTTTTTTTTTGTTTAAGTATTCATGCCATGTCCCTCATATCTTGCCCCCTAAGTTGTGTCTTCCTCCTTGACTTTTTCCCCTGCTTTTGCAACATCTGTGAGCTTAGTTTTGGCACCTTTTGGTCCTTTGCAATGCAGCTGATTTCCTCACAGCCTATTTTTTAAAGAGGCTAAAATTCCAGATTTTCTGCTTTTTACAATTGCATTTCATTTTAACCTATCTCCTTTCCATAGTGTTTGTATGCCTTTCTTTTGGGATTCGCAAGATTCCTTTTCCCTTCCCGAAACGAAATTTCATTTCCTTTTGGGAAGGGAAAAGGAATCTTGCGATTTCAATGGGGACCAATAGAGGAATCTTTGGTGCATGTACCTGCACTTGATGGCAGGCCATGCCTTTTGATGGCTTTGACTTTGGGAAAGATTTTTTTCTTTTTTTGGTTATTTTCTGAAGTGTTCATGCCATGTCCCTCATATCTTGCCCCCTTAGTTGTGTCTTGCTCCTTGACTTTTTCCCCTGCTTTTGCAACATCTGTGAGCTTAGTTTTGCCACCTTTTGGTCCTTTGCAATGCAGCTGATTTCCTCACAGCCTATTTTTTGTAGAAACTAAAATTCCCAATTTTCTGCTTTTTTCAATTGCATTTCATTTGATCCTATCTCCTTTCCAGAGTGTTTGTAAGCCTTTCTTTTGGGATTCGCAAGATTCCTTTTCCCTTCCCGAAAGGAAATTTCATTTCCTTTTGGGAAGGGAAAAGGAATCTTGCGATTTCAATGGGGACCAATAGAGGAATCTTTGGTGCATGTCCCTGCACTTGATGGCAGGCCATGCCTTTTGATGGCTTTGACTTTGGGAAAGATTTTTTTCTTTTTTTGGTTGTTTTCTGAAGTGTTCATGCCATGTCCCTCATATCTTGCCCCCTAAGTTGTGTCTTCCTCCTTGACTTTTTCCCCTGCTTTTGCAACATTTGTGAGCTTAGTTTTGGCATCTTTTGTCCTTTGCACTGCACCTGATATAAACCCAGGCCATTTTCTTAGGGTCACTAAATTTCCCAAATTTTCATTTTTTCTCTTCCAGTTGCAATTCCTTTGATGTTGACTCCTTTCCAGCGTGTTTGTAGGTCCTTCTTTTCTGTTTTGGCCTTCAGTGGGGATCAATTTTGGCAAGCTTTGCTGCATGTGCCTGCCCTTGGTGGCGAATGGCCTGCCTGCATTTTGATGGCTTTAACTTTGGGAAAGATTTTTTCTTTTTTTTTTTTTTAATATTTTAAGTATTCATGCCATGTCCCTCATATCTTGCCCCCTATGTTGTGCCTTCCTCCTTGACTTTTTCCCCAGCTTTTGCAACATCTGTGAGCTTAGTTTTGGCATCTTTTGTCCTTTGCACTGCACCTGATATAAACCCAGGCCATTTTCTTAGAGTCACTAAATTTCCAAAATTTTCTTTTTTCTCCCCCAATTGCATTTCCTTTGATGTTGACTCCTTTCCAGCGTGTTTGTAGGTCCTTCTTTTCTGTTTTGGCCTTCAGTGGGGATCAATTTTGGCAAGCTTTGCTGCATGTGCCTGCCCTTGGTGGCGTATGGCCTGCCTGCATTTTGATGGCTTTGATTTGGGAAAGATTTTTTATTCTTTTTTTTTTTATTATTGTAAGTATTCATGCCATATCCCTCATATCTTGCCCCCTAAGTTGTGTCTTCCTCCTAGACTTTTTCCCCTGCTTTTGCAACATCTGTGAGCTTAGATTTGTCACCTTTTGGTCCTTCGCACTGCACCTGATAAAACCCCGGGCCATTTTCTTAGAGTCACTAAATTTCCCAAATTTTCCTATTTCTCCTGCAATTGCAATTCCTTTGATGGTTCTCCATTCCAGCGTGTTTGTAGGTCCTTCTTTTCTGTTTTGGCCTTCAGTGGGGATCAATTTTGGCAAGCTTTGCTGCATGTGCCTGCCCTTGGTGGCGTATGGACTGCCTGCATTTTGATGGCTTTGACTTTGGGAAAGATTTTTTCTATTTTTTTTTTTTTTAATATTTTAAGTATTCATGCCATGTCCCTCATATCTTGCCCCCTAAGTTGTGTCTTCCGCCTTGACTTTTTCCCCTGCTTTTGCAACATCTGTGAGCTTAGTTTTGGCATCTTTTGTCCTTTGCACTGCACCTGATATAAACCCAAGCCATTTTCTTAGGGTCAGTAAATTTCCCAAATTTTCTTTTTTTCTCCTCCAATTGCAATTCCTTTGATGTTGTCTCCATTCCAGCGTGTTTGTAGGTCCTTCTTTTCTGTTTTGGCCTTCAGTGGGGATCAATTTTGGCACGCTTTGCTGCATGTGCCTGCCCTTGGTGGCGTATGGCCTGCCTGCATTTTGATGGCTTTGACTTTGGGAAAGATTTTTTCTTTTTTTTTTTTTATTATTTTAAATATTCATGCCATGTCCCTCACATCATGCCCCCTAAGTTGTGTCTTCCTCCTTGACTTTTCCCCCTGCTTTTGCAACATCTGTGAGCTTAGTTTTGGCATCTTTTGGTCCTTTGCACTGCACCTGATATAAACCCAGGCCATTTTCTTAGAGTCATTAAATTTCCAAAACTTTCTTTTTTCTCCCCCAATTGCAATTCCTTTGATGTTGACTCCTTTCCAGCGTGTTTGTAGGTCCATCTTTTCTGTTTTGGCCTTCAGTGGGGATCAATTTTGGCAAGCTTTGCTGCATGTGCCTGCCCTTGGTGGCGTATGGCCTGCCTGCATTTTGATGGCTTTGACTTTGGGCAAGATTTTTTCTTCTTTTTTTTTTTATTATTTTAAGTATTCATGCCATGTCCCTCATATCTTGCCCCCTAAGTTGTGTCTTCCTCCTAGACTTTTTCCCCTGCTTTTGCAACATCTGTGAGCTTAGATTTGTCACCTTTTGGTCCTTCGCACTGCACCTGATAAAACACCGGGCCATTTTCTTAGAGTCACTAAATTTCCCAAATTTTCTTATTTCTCCTGCAATTGCAATTCCTTTGATGGTTCTCCATTCCAGCGTGTTTGTAGGTCCTTCTTTTCTGTTTTGGCCTTCAGTGGGGATCAATTTTGGCAAGCTTTGCTGCATGTGCCTGCCCTTGGTGGCGTATGGCCTGCCTGCATTTTGATGGCTTTGACTTTGGGAAAGATTTTTTCTTTTTTTTTTTTTTTTATTATT
This sequence comes from Artemisiospiza belli, assembly GCA_021963965.1. Lineage (NCBI taxonomy): Eukaryota > Metazoa > Chordata > Aves > Passeriformes > Passerellidae > Artemisiospiza > Artemisiospiza belli. The sequence continues at coordinate 46,705 of JAKDEW010000422.1, read as the reverse complement.
TTAAGTGTTCATGCCATGTCCCTCACATCTTGCCCCCTAAGTTGTGTCTTGCTCCTTGACTTTTTCCCCTGCTTTTGCAACATCTGTGAGCTTAGTTTTGCCACCTTTTGGTCATTTGCAATGCAGCTGATTTCCTCACAGACTATTTTATGAAGAGACTAAAATTCCCGATTTCTGCTTTTTTCAATTGCATTTCATTTGATCCTATCTCCTTTCCAGAGTGTTTGTAAGCCTTTCTTTTGGGATTCGCAAGATTCCTTTTCCCTTCCCGAAAGGAAATTTCATTTCTTTTTGGGAAGGGAAAAGGAATCTTGCGATTTCAATGGGGACCAATAGAGGAATATTTGGTGCATGTCCCTGCACTTGATGGCAGGCCATGCCTTTTGATGGCTTTGACTTTGGGAAAGATTTTTTTCTTTTTTTGGTTGTTTTCTGAAGTGTTCATGCCATGTCCCTCATATCTTGCCCCCTACGTTCTGTCTTCCTCCTTGACTTTTTCCCCTGCTTTTGCAACATTTGTGAGCTTAGTTTTGGCATCTTTTGATCCTTTGCACTGCACCTGATAAATCCCCAGACCATTTTCTTAGAGTCACTAAATTTCCCAAATTTTCATTTTTTCTCCTCCAATTGCAATTCCTTTGATGTTGACTCCTTTCGAGCGTGTTTGTAGGTCCTTCTTTTCTGTTTTGGCCTTCAGTGGGGATCAATTTTGGCAAGCTTTGCTGCATGTGCCTGCCCTTGGTGGCGTATGGCCTGCCTGCATTTTGATGGCTTTAACTTTGGGAAAGATTTTTTTCTTTTTTTTTTTTTTTTTTGTATAAGTATTCATGCCATGTCCCTCATATCTTGCCCCCTAAGTTGTGCCTTCCTCCTTGACTTTTTCCCCAGCTTTTGCAACATCTGTGAGCTTAGTTTTGGCATCTTTTGGTCCTTTGCACTGCACCTGATATAAACCCAGGCCATTTTCTTAGAGTCACTAAATTTCCAAAATTTTCTTTTTTCTCCCCCAATTGCAATTCCTTTGATGTTGACTCCTTTCCAGCGTGTTTGTAGGTCCTTCTTTTCTGTTTTGGCCTTCAGTGGGGATCAATTTTGGCAAGCTTTGCTGCATGTGCCTGCCCTTGGTGGCGTATGGCCTGCCTGCACTTTGATGGCTTTGATTTGGGAAAGAATTTTTCTTCTTTTTTTTTTTATTATTGTAAGTATTCATGCCATGTCCCTCATATCTTGCCCCCTAAGTTGTGTCTTCCTCCTAGACTTTTTCCCCTGCTTTTGCAACATCTGTGAGCTTAGATTTGTCACCTTTTGGTCCTTCGCACTGCACCTGATAAAACCCCGGGCCATTTTCTTAGAGTCACTAAATTTCCCAAATTTTCCTATTTCTCCTGCAATTGCAATTCCTTTGATGGTTCTCCATTCCAGCGTGTTTGTAGGTCCTTCTTTTCTGTTTTGGCCTTCAGTGGGGATCAATTTTGGCAAGCTTTGCTGCATGTGCCTGCCCTTGGTGGCGTATGGCCTGCCTGCATTTTGATGGCTTTGACTTTGGGAAAGATTTTTTCTTTTTTTTTTTTTTTTTATTATTTTAAGTGTTCATGTCATGTCCCTCACATCTTGCCCCCTAAGTTGTGTCTTGCTCCTTGACTTTTTGCCCTGCTTTTGCAACATCTGTGAGCTTAGTTTTGCCACCTTTTGGTCCTTTGCAATGCAGCTGATTTCCTCACAGCCTATTTTTTGAAGAGACTAAAATTCCCGATTTCTGCTTTTTTCAATTGCATTTCATTTGATCCTATCTCCTTTCCAGAGTGTTTGTAAGCCTTTCTTTTGGGATTCGCAAGATTCCTTTTCCCTTCCCGAAAGGAAATTTCATTTCCTTTTGGGAAAGGAAAAGGAATCTTGCGATTTCAATGGGGACCAATAGAGGAATCTTTGGTGCATGTCCCTGCACTTGATGGCAGGCCATGCCTTTTGATGGCTTTGACTTTGGGAAAGATTTTTTTCTTTTTTTGGTTGTTTTCTGAAGTGTTCATGCCATGTCCCTCATATCTTGCCCCCTACGTTCTGTCTTCCTCCTTGACTTTTTCCCCTGCTTTTGCAACATTTGTGAGCTTAGTTTTGGCATCTTTTGGTCCTTTGCACTGCACCTGATGAATCCCCAGACCATTTTCTTAGAGTCACTAAATTTCCAAAATTATCTTTTTTTCTCCTCCAATTGCAATTCTTTTGATGTTGACTCTTTTCCAAGGTGTGTGTAGGTCCTTCTTTTCTGTTTTGGCCTTCAGTGGGGATCAATTTTGGCAAGCTTTGCTGCATGTGCCTGCCCTTGGTGGCGAATGGCCTGCCTGCATTTTGATGGCTTTAACTTTGGGAAAGATTTTTTCTTTTTTTTTTTTTTTTTTTTTTTTAATATTTTAAGTATTCATGCCATGTCCCTCACATCTTGCCCCCTAAGTTGTGTCTTGCTCCTTGACTTTTTCCCCTGCTTTTGCAACATCTCTGAGCTTAGTTTTGGCATCTTTTGTCCTTTGCACGGCACCTGATATAAACCCAGGCCATTTTCTTAGAGTCACTAAATTTCTCAAATTTTCTTTTTTTCTCTTCCATTTGCTATTCCTTTGATGTTGTCTCCATTCCAGCGTGTTTGTAGGTCCTTCTTTTCTGTTTTGGCCTTCAGTGGGGATCAATTTTGGCAAGCTTTGCTGCATGTGCCTGCCCTTGGTGGCGTATGGCCTGCCTGCATTTTGATGGCTTTGACTTTGGGAAAGATTTTTTCTTTTTTTTTTTTTATTATTTTAAGTATTCATGCAATGTCCCTAATATCTTGCCCCCTAAGTTGTGTCTTCCTCCTTGACTTTTCCCCCTGCTTTTGCAACATCTGTGAGCTTAGTTTTGGCATCTTTTGGTCCTTTGCACTGCACCTGATATAAACCCAGGCCATTTTCTTAGAGTCACTAAATTTCCAAAATTTTCTTTTTTCTCCCCCAATTGCAATTCCTTTGATGTTGACTCCTTTCCAGCGTGTTTGTAGGTCCTTCTTTTCTGTTTTGGCCTTCAGTGGGGATCAATTTTGGCAAGCTTTGCTGCATGTGCCTGCCCTTGGTGGCGTATGGCCTGCCTGCATTTTGATGGCTTTGACTTTGGGAAAGATTTTTTCTTCTTTTTTTTTTTATTATTTTAAGTATTCATGCCATGTCCCTCATATCTAGCCCCCTAAGTTGTGTCTTCCTCCTAGACTTTTTCCCCTGCTTTTGCAACATCTGTGAGCTTAGATTTGTCACCTTTTGGTCCTTCGCACTACACCTGATAAAACCCCGGGCCATTTTCTTAGAGTCACTAAATTTCCCAAATTTTCTTATTTCTCCTGCAATTGCAATTCCTTTGATGGTTCTCCATTCCAGCGTGTTTGTAGGTCCTTCTTTTCTGTTTTGGCCTTCAGTGGGGATCAATTTTGGCAAGCTTTGCTGCATGTGCCTGCCCTTGGTGGCGTATGGCCTGCCTGCATTTTGATGGCTTTGACTTTGGGAAAGATTTTTTCTTTTTTTTTTTTTTTTATTAGTTTAAGTGTTCATGCCATGTCCCTCACATCTTGCCCCCTAAGTTGTGTCTTCCTCCTTGACTTTTTCCCCTGCTTTTGCAACATCTGTGAGCTTAGTTTTTCCACCTTTTGGTCCTTTGCAATGCAGCTGATTTCCTCACAGCCTATTTTTTGAAGAGACTAAAATTCCCGATTTCTGCTTTTTTCAATTGCATTTCATTTGATCCTATCTCCTTTCCAGAGTGTTTGTAAGCCTTTCTTTTGGGATTCGCAAGATTCCTTTTCCCTTCCCGAAAGGAAATTTCATTTCCTTTTGGGAAGGGAAAAGGAATCTTGCGATTTCAATGGGGACCAATAGAGGAATATTTGGTGCATGTCCCTGCACTTGATGGCAGGCCATGCCTTTTGATGGCTTTGACTTTGGGAAAGATTTTTTTCTTTTTTTGGTTGTTTTCTGAAGTGTTCATGCCATGTCCCTCATATCTTGCCCCCTAAGTTGTGTCTTCCTCCTTGACTTTTTCCCCTGCTTTTGCAACATTTGTGAGCTTAGTTTTGGCATCTTTTGGTCCTTTGCACTGCACCTGATAAATCCCCAGACCATTTTCTTAGAGTCACTAAATTTCCCAAATTTTCTTTTTTTCTCCTCCAATTGCAATTCCTTTGATGTTGACTCCTTTCGAGCGTGTTTGTAGGTCCTTCTTTTCTGTTTTGGCCTTCAGTGGGGATCAATTTTGGCAAGCTTTGCTGCATGTGCCTGCCCTTGGTGGCGTATGGCCTGCCTGCATTTTGATGGCTTTGACTTTGGGAAAGATTTTTTTCTTTTTTTTTTTTTTTTTTGTATAAGTATTCATGCCATGTCCCTCATATCTTGCCCCCTAAGTTGTGTCTTCCTCCTTGACTTTTTCCCCTGCTTTTGCAACATCTGTGAGCTTAGTTTTGGCATATTTTGGTCCTTTGCACTGCACCTGATATAAACCCAGGCCATTTTCTTAGAGTCACTAATTTCCAAAATTTTCTTTTTTCTCCCCCAATTGCAATTCCTTTGATGTTGACTCCTTTCCAGCGTGTTTGTAGGTCCTTCTTTTCTGTTTTGGCCTTCAGTGGGGATCAATTTTGGCAAGCTTTGCTGCATGTGCCTGCCCTTGGTGGCGTATGGCCTGCCTGCATTTTGATGGCTTTGATTTGGGAAAGAATTTTTCTTCTTTTTTTTTTTATTATTGTAAGTATTCATGCCATGTCCCTCATATCTTGCCCCCTAAGTTGTGTCTTCCTCCTAGACTTTTTCCCCTGCTTTTGCAACATCTGTGAGCTTAGATTTGTCACCTTTTGGTCCTTCGCACTGCACCTGATAAAACCCCGGGCCATTTTCTTAGAGTCACTAAATTTCCCTAATTTTCTTATTTCTCCTGCAATTGCAATTCCTTTGATGGTTCACCATTCCAGCGTGTTTGTAGGTCCTTCTTTTCTGTTTTGGCCTTCAGTGGGGATCAATTTTGGCAAGCTTTGCTGCATGTGCCTGCCCTTGGTGGCGTATGGCCTGCCTGCATTTTGATGGCTTTGACTTTGGGAAAGATTTTTTCTTTTTTTTTTTTTTTTTATTATTTTAAGTGTTCATGCCATGTCCCTCACATCTTGCCCCCTAAGTTGTGTCTTGCTCCTTGACTTTTTGCCCTGCTTTTGCAACATCTGTGAGCTTAGTTTTGCCACCTTTTGGTCCTTTGCAATGCAGCTGATTTCCTCACAGCCTATTTTTTGAAGAGACTAAAATTCCCGATTTCTGCTTTTTTCAATTGCATTTCATTTCATCCTATCTCCTTTCCAGAGTGTTTGTAAGCCTTTCTTTTGGGATTCGCAAGATTCCTTTTCCCTTCCCGAAAGGAAATTTCATTTCCTTTTGGGAAGGGAAAAGGAATCTTGCGATTTCAATGGGGACCAATAGAGGAATCTTTGGTGCATGTCCCTGCACTTGATGGCAGGCCATGCCTTTTGATGGCTTTGACTTTGGGAAAGATTTTTTTCTTTTTTTGGTTGTTTTCTGAAGTGTTCATGCCATGTCCCTCATATCTTGCCCCCTACGTTCTGTCTTCCTCCTTGACTATTTCCCCTGCTTTTGCAACATTTGTGAGCTTAGTTTTGGCATCTTTTGGTCCTTTGCACTGCACCTGATGAATCCCCAGACCATTTTCTTAGAGTCACTAAATTTCCCAAATTTTCTTTTTTTCTCCTCCAATTGCAATTCCTTTGATGTTGTCTCCATTCCAGTGTGTTTGCAAGTCCTTCTTTTCTGTTTTGGCCTTCAGTGGGGATCAATTTTGGCAAGCATTGCTGCATGTGCCTGCCCTTGATGGCGTATGGCCTGCTGTATTTTGATGGCTTTGACTTTGGGAAAGATTTTTTCTTTTTTTTTTTTTTTTTTTTGTTTTAAGTATTCATGCCATGTCCCTCACATCTTGCCCCCTAAGTTGTGTCTTCCTCCTTGACTTTTTCCCCTGCATTTGCAACATCTGTGAGCTTAGTTTTGGCATCTTTTGGTCCTTTGCACTGCATCTGATATAAACCCAGGCCATTTTCTTAGAGTCACTAAATTTCCAAAATTTTCTTTTTTTCTCCTCCAATTGCAATTCCTTTGATGTTGACTCCTTTCCAGCGTGTTTGTAGGTCCTTCTTTTCTGTTTTGGCCTTCAGTGGGGATCAATTTTGGCAAGCTTTGCTGCATGTGCCTGCCCTTGGTGGCGTATGGCCTGCCTGCATTTTGATGGCTTTGACTTTGGGAAAGATTTTTTCTTCTTTTTTTTTTTATTATTGTAAGTATTCATGCCATGTCCCTCATATCTTGCCCCCTAAGTTGTGTCTCCCTCCTAGACGTTTTCCCCTGCTTTTGCAACATCTGTGAGCTTAGTTTTGGCACCTTTTTATCCTTTGCACTGCACCTGATAAAACCCCGGGCCATTTTCTTAGAGTCACTAAATTTCCCAAATTTTCTTTTTTCTCCTGCAATTGCAATTCCTTTGATGGTTCTCCATTCCAGCGTGTTTGTAAGTCCTTCTTTTCTGTTTTGGCATTCAGTGGGGATCAATTTTGGCAAGCTTTGCTGCATGTGCATGCCCTTGGTGGCGTATGGCCTGCCTGCATTTTGATGGCTTTGAGTTTGGGAAAGATTTTTTCTTTTTTTTTTTTTATTATTTTAAGTCTTCATGCCATGTCCCTCACATCTTGCCCCCTAAGTTGTGTCTTGCTCCTTGACTTTTTCCCCTGCTTTTGCAACATCTGTGAGCTTAGTTTTGGCACCTTTTGGTCCTTTGCAATGCAGCTGATTTCCTCTTAGCCTATTTTTTGAAGAGACTGAAATTCCTGATTTCTGCTTTTTTCAATTGCATTTCATTTGATCCTATCTCCTTTCCAGAGTGTTTGTAAGCCTTTCTTTTGGGATTCGCAAGATTCCTTTTCCCTTCCCGAAAGGAAATTTCATTTCCTTTTGGGAAGGGAAAAGGAATCTTGCGATTTCACTGGGGACCAATAGAGGAATCTTTGGTGCATGTCCCTGCACTTGATGGCAGGCCATGCCTTTTGATGGCTTTGACTTTGGGAAAGATTTTTTCTTTTTTTGGTTGTTTTCTGAAGTGTTCATGCCATGTCCCTCATATCTTGCCCCCTAAGTTCTGTCTTCCTCCTTGACTTTTTCCCTGCTTTTGCAACATCTGTGAGCTTAGTTTTGTCATCTTTGGTCCTTTGCACTGCGCATGATATACTGCCAGGCCATTTTCCTAGAGTCACTAAATTTCCCAAATTTTCTTTTTTTCTCCTCCAATTGCAATTCCTTTGATGTTGTCTCCATTCCAGCGTGTTTGTAGGTCCTTCTTTTCTGTTTTGGCCTTCAGTGGGGATCAATTTTGGCAAGCTTTGCTGCATGTGCCTGCCCTTGGTGGCGTATGGCCTGCCTGCATTTTGATGGCTTTGACTTTGGGAAAGATTTTTTCTTTTTTTTTTTTTACTATTTTAAGTATTCATGCCATGTCCCTCACATCTTGCCCCCTAAGATTTGTCTTCCTCCCTGTCTTTTTCCCCTGCTTTTGCAACATCTGTGAGCTTAGTTTTGGCACTTTTTGGCCCTTTGCACTGCACCTGATATAAACCCAGGCCATTTTCTTAGAGTCACTAAATTTTCAAAATTTTCTTTTTTCTTTTACAATTGCAATTCATTTGATGTTGACTCCTTTCCAGCGTGTTTGTAGGTCCTTCTTTTCTGTTTTGGCCTTCAGTGGGGATCAATTTTGACAAGCTTTGCTGCATGTGCCTGCCCTTGGTGGCGTATGGCCTTCCTGCATTTTGATGGCTTTGACTTTGGGAAAGATTTTTTCTATGTTATTTTTTTGTTTGTTTTAAGTTTTCATGCCATGTCCTTCATATCTTGCCCCCTAAGTTGTGTCTTCCTCCTAGACTTTTTCCCCTGCTTTTGCAACATCTGTGAGCTTAGTTTTGGCACCTTTTTATCCTTTGCACTGCACCTGATAAAACCCCGGGCCATTTTCTTAGAGTCACTAAATTTCCCAAATTTTCTTGTTTTCTCCTGCAATTGCAATTCCTTTGATGTTGTCTCCATTCCAGCGTGTTTGCAAGTCCTTCTTTTCTGTTTTGGCCTTCAGTGGGGATCAATTTTGGCAAGCATTGCTGCATGTGCCTGCCCTTGATGGCGTATGGCCTGCTGCATTTTGATGGCTTTGACTATGGGAAAGATTTTTTCTATTTTTTTTTTTTTGTTTGTTTTATGTATTCTTGCCATGTCCTTCATATCTTGCCCCCTAAGTTGTGTCTTCCTCCTTGACTTTTTCCCCTGCTTTTGCAACATCTGTGAGCTTAGTTTAGGCACCTTTTGGTCCTTTGCACTGCACCTGATAAAACCCCAGGCCATTTTCTTAGAGTCACTAAATTTCTCAAATTTTCTTTTTTTCTCTTCCAGTTGCAATTCCTTTGATGTTGTCTCCATTCCAGCGTGTTTGTAGGTCCTTCTTTTCTGTTTTGGCCTTCAGTGGGGATCAATTTTGGCAAGCTTTGCTGCATGTGCCTGCCCTTGGTGGCGTATGGCCTGCCTGCATTTTGATGGCTTTGACTTTGGGAAAGATTTTTTCTTTTTTTTTTTTTATTATTTTAAATATTCATGCCATGTCCCTCACATCTTGCCCCATAAGTTGTGTCTTCCTCCTTGACTTTTCCCCCTGCTTTTGAAACATCTGTGAGCTTAGTTTTTGCATCTTTTGGTCCTTTGCACTGCACCTGATATAAACCCAGGCCATTTTCTTAGAGTCACTAAATTTCCAAAATTTTCTTTTTTCTCCCCCAATTGCAATTCCTTTGATGTTGACTCCTTTCCAGCGTTTTTGTAGGTCCTTCTTTTCTGTTTTGGCCTTCAGTGGGGATCAATTTTGGCAAGCTTTGCTGCATGTGCCTGCCCTTGGTGGCGTATGGCCTGCCTGCATTTTGATGGCTTTGACTTTGGGAAAGATTTTTTCTTCTTTTTTTTTTTATTATTTTAAGTATTCATGCCATGTCCCTCACATCTTGCCCCCTAAGTTGTGTCTTGCTCCTTGACTTTTTCCCCTGCTTTTGCAACATCTGTGAGCTTAGTTTTGCCACCTTTTGGTCCTTTGCAATGCAGCTGATTTCCTCACAGCCTATTTTTTGAAGAGACTAAAATTCCCGATTTCTGCTTTTTTCAATTGCATTTCATTTGATCCTATCTCCTTTCCAGAGTGTTTGTAAGCCTTTCTTTTGGGATTCGCAAGATTCCTTTTCCCTTCCCGAAAGGAAATTTCATTTCCTTTTGGGAAGGGAAAAGGAATCTTGCGATTTCAATGGGGACCAATAGAGGAATCTTTGGTGCATGTCCCTGCACTTGATGGCAGGCCATGCCTTTTGATGGCTTTGACTTTGGGAAAGATTTTTTCTTTTTTTAGTTGTTTTCTGAAGTGTTCATGCCATGTCCCTCATATCTTGCCCCCTAAGTTGTGTCTTCCTCCTTGACTTTTTCCCCTGCTTTTGCAACATTTGTGAGCTTAGTTTTGGCATCTTTTGGTCCTTTGCACTGCACCTGATAAATCCCCAGACCATTTTCTTAGAGTCACTAAATTTCCCAAATTTTCATTTTTTCTCCTCCAATTGCAATTCCTTTGATGTTGACTCCTTTCGAGCGTGTTTGTAGGTCCTTCTTTTCTGTTTTGGCCTTCAGTGGGGATCAATTTTGGCAAGCTTTGCTGCATGTGCCTGCCCTTGGTGGCGTATGGCCTGCCTGCATTTTGATGGCTTTGACTTTGGGAAAGATTTTTTTCTTTCTTTTTTTTTTTTTTTGGTTAAGTATTCATGCCATGTCCCTCATATCTTGCCCCCTAAGTTGTGTCTTCCTCCTTGACTTTTTCCCCTGCTTTTGCAACATCTGTGAGCTTAGTTTTGGCATCTTTGGTCCTTTGCACTGCACATGATATACTGCCAGGCCATTTTCTTAGAGTCACTAAATTTCCCAAATTTTCTTTTTTTCTCCTCCAATTGCAATTCCTTTGATGTTGTCTCCATTCCAGCGTGTTTGTAGGTCCTTCTTTTCTGTTTTGGCCTTCAGTGGGGATCAATTTTGGCAAGCTTTGCTGCATGTGCCTGCCCTTGGTGGCGTATGGCCTGCCTGCATTTTGATGGCTTTGACTTTGGGAAAGATTTTTTCTTTTTTTTTTTTTATTATTTTAAGTATTCATGCCATGTCCCTCACATCTTGCCCCCCAAGTTGTGTCTTCCTCCTTGACTTTTTCCCCTGCTTTTGCAACATCTGTGAGCTTAGTTTTGACATCTTTTGGTCCTTTGCACTGCACCTGATATAAACCCAGGCCATTTTCTTAGAGTCACTAAATTTCCAAAATTTTCTTTTTTTCTCCTCCAATTGCAATTCCTTTGATGTTGTCTCCATTCCAGCGTGTTTGTAGGTCCTTCTTTTCTGTTTTGGCCTTCAGTGGGGATCAATTTTGGCAAGCTTTGCTGCATGTGCCTGCCCTTGGTGGCGTATGGCCTGCCTGCACTTTGATGGCTTTGAGTTTGGGAAAGATTTTTTCTTTTTTTTTTCTTTTCTGTTTTAAGTATTCATGCCATGTCCCTCATATCTTGCCCCCTAAGTTGTGTCTTCCTCCTTGACTTTTTGCCCTGCTTTTGCAACATCTGTGAGCTTAGTTTTGGCACTTTTTGGTCCTTTGCAATGCAGCTGATTTCCTCACAGCCTATTTTTTAAGAGACGAAAATTCCCGATTTTCTGCTTTTTTCAATTGCATTTCATTTGATCCTATCTCCATTCCAGAGTGTTTGTAAGCCTTTCTTTTGGGATTCGCAAGATTCCTTTTCCCTTCCTGAAAGGAAATTTCATTTCCTTTTGGGAAGGGAAAAGGAATCTTGCGATTTCAATGGGGACCAACAGAGGAATCTTTGGTGCATGTCCCTGCCCTTGGTGGCAGGCCATGCCTTTTGATGGCTTTGACTTTGGGAAAGATTTTTTTCTTTTTTTGGTTGTTTTCTGAAGTGTTCATGCCATGTCCCTCATATCTTGCCCCCTTATATGTGTCTTCCTCCTTGACTTTTTCCCCTGCTTTTGCAACATCTGTGAGCTTAGTTTTGGCATCTTTGGTCCTTTGCACTGCACATGATATACTGCCAGGCCATTTTCTTAGAGTCACTAAATTTCCCAAATTTTCTTTTTTTCTCCTCCAATTGCAAATCCTTTGATGTTGTCTCCATTCCAGCGTGTTTGTAGGTCCTTCTTTTCTGTTTTGGCCTTCAGTGGGGATCAATTTTGGCAAGCTTTGCTGCATGTGCCTGCCCTTGGTGGCGTATGGCCTGCCTGCATTTTGATGGCTTTGACTTTGGGAAAGATTTTTTCTTTTTTTTTTTTTATTATTTTAAGTATTCATGCCATGTCCCTCACATCTTGCCCCCCAAGTTGTGTCTTCCTCCTTGACATTTTCCCCTGCTTTTGCAACATCTGTGAGCTTAGTTTTGACATCTTTTGGTCCTTTGCACTGCACCTGATATAAACCCAGGCCATTTTCTTAGAGTCACTAAATTTCCAAAATTTTCTTTTTTTCTCCTCCAATTGCAATTCCTTTGATGTTGTCTCCATTCCAGCGTGTTTGTAGGTCCTTCTTTTCTGTTTTGGCCTTCAGTGGGGATCAATTTTGGCAAGCTTTGCTGCATGTGCCTGCCCTTGGTGGCGTATGGCCTGCCTGCATTTTGATGGCTTTGACTTTGGGAAAGATTTTTTCTTTTTTTTTTTTTACTATTTTAAATATTCATGCCATGTCCCTCACATCTTGCCCCCTAAGATTTGTCTTCCTCCCTGACTTTTTCCCCTGCTTTTGCAACATCTGTGAGCTTAGTTTTGGCACTTTTTGGCCCTTTGCACTGCACCTGATATAAACCCAGGCCATTTTCTTAGGGTCACTAAATTTTCAAAATTTTCTTTTTTCTCCTACAATTGCAATTCCTTTGATGTTGACTCCTTTCCAGCGTGTTTGTAGGTCCTTCTTTTCTGTTTTGGCCTTCAGTGGGGATCAATTTTGACAAGCTTTGCTGCATGTGCCTGCCCTTGGTGGCGTATGGCCTGCCTGCATTTTGATGGCTTTGACTTTGGGAAAGATTTTTTTCTTTTTTTGGTTGTTTTCTGAAGTGTTCATGCCATGTCCCTCATATCTTGCCCCCTAAGATGTGTCTTCCTCCTTGACTTTTTCCCCTGCTTTTGCAACATCTGTGAGCTTAGTTTTGGCACATTTTTTCCTTTGCACTGCACTTGATAAAATCCCGGGCCATTTTCTAAGAGTCACTAAATTTCCCAAATTTTCTTTTTTTCTCCTCCAATTGCAATTCCTTTGATGTTGTCTCCATTCCAGTGTGTTTGCAAGTCCTTCTTTTCTGTTTTGGCCTTCAGTGGGGATCAATTTTGGCAAGCATTGCTGCATGTGCCTGCCCTTGATGGCGTATGGCCTGCCTGCATTTTGATGGCTTTGACTTTGGGAAAGATTTTTCTTCTTTATTTTTTTATTATTGTAAGTATTCATGCCCTGTCCCTCACATCTTGCCCCCTAAGTTGTGTCTTCCTCCTTGACTTTTTCCCCTGCTTTTGCAACATCTGTGAGCTTAGTTTTGGCACCTTTTGATCTTTTGCACTGCACCTGATAAAACCCCGGGCCATTTTCTTAGAGTAACTAAATTTCCCAAATTTTCATTTTTCTCCTGCAATTGCCATTCCTTTGATGTTGTCTCCATTCCAGCGTGTTTGTAGGTCCTTCTTTTCTGTTTTGGCCTTCAGTGGGGATCAATTTTGGCAAGCTTTGCTGCATGTGCCTGCACTTGCTGGCGTATGGCCTGCCTGCATTTTGATGGCTTTGACTTTGGGAAAGATTTTTACTTTTTTGTTTTTTTTATTATTATTTTAAGTGTTCATGCCATGTCCCTCACATCTTGCCCCCTAAGTTGTGTCTTCCTCCTTGACTTTTTCCCCTGCTTTTGCAACATCTGTGAGCTTTTTTTTGGCACCTTTTGGTCCTTTGCAATGCAGCTGATTTCCTCACAGCCTATTTTTTGAAGAGACGATAAGTCCCGATTTTCAGCTTTTTTCAATTGCATTTCATTTGAACCTATCTCCTTTCCAGAATGTTTGTAAGCCTTTCTTTTCGGATCCGCAAGATCCCTTTTCCCTTCCCGAAAGGAAATTTCATTTCCTTTCGGGAAGGGAAAAGGAATCTTGCGATTTCAATGGGGACCAATAGAGGAATCTTTGGTGCATGTCCCTGCACTTGATGGCAGGCCATGCCTTTTGATGGCTTTGACTTTGGGAAAGATTTTTTTCTTTTTTTGGTTGTTTTCTGAAGTGTTCATGCCATGTCCCTCATATCTTGCCCCCTAAGTTCTGTCTTCCTCCTTGACTTTTTCCCCAGCTTTTGCAACATCTGTGAGCTTAGTTTTGGCATCTTTGGTCCTTTGTACTGCACATGATGTACTGCCAGGCCATTTTCTTAGAGTCACTAAATTTCCCAAATTTTCTTTTTTTCTCCTCCAATTGCAATTCCTTTGATGTTGTCTCCATTCCAGCGTGTTTGTAGGTCCTCCTTTTCTGTTTTGGCCTTCAGTGGGGATCAATTTTGGCAAGCTTTGCTGCATGTGCCTGCCCTTGGTGGCGTATGGCCTGCCTGCATTTTGATGGCTTTGACTTTGGGAAAGATTTTTTCTATTTTTTTTTTTAATATTGTAAGTATTCATGCCATGTCCCTCACATATTTCCCCCTAAGTTGTGTCTTCCTCCTTGACTTTTTCCCCTGCTTTTGCAACATCTGTGAGCTTAGATTTGGCACCTTTTGGTCCTTTGCACTGCACCTGATAAAACCACGGGCCATTTTCTTAGAATCACTAAATTTCCCAAATTTTCATTTTTCTCCTGCAATTGCAATTCCTTTGATGTTGTCTCCATTCCAGCGTGTTTGTAGGTCCTTCTTTTCTGTTTTGGCCTTCAGTGGGGATCAATTTTGACAAGCTTTGCTGCATGTGCCTGCACTTGGTGGCGTATGGCCTGTCTGCATTTTGATGGCTTTGACTTTGGGAAAGATTTTTTTTTTTTTTTTTTTTATTATTTTAAATGTTCATGCCATGTCCCTCCCATCTTGCTCCCTAAGTTGTGTCTTCCTCCTTGACTTTTTCCCCTGCTTTTGCAACATCTGTGAGCTTAGTTTTGGCACCTTTTGGTCCTTTGCACTGCACATGATATACTGCCAGGCCATTTTCTTATAGACATTTAATTTCCCAAATTTTCTTTTTTTCTCCTCCAATTGCAATTCCTTTGATGTTGACTCCTTTCCAGCGTGTTTGTAGGTCCTTCTTTTCTGTTTTGGCCTTCAGTGGGGATCAATTTTGGCAAGCTTTGCTGCATGTGCCTGCCCTTGGTGGCGTATGGCCTGCCTGCATTTTGATGGCTTTGACTTTGGGAAAGATTTTTTCTTTTTTTTTTCTTTTTTGTTTTAAGTATTCATGCCATGTCCCTCACATCTTGCCCCCTAAGTTCTGTCTTCCTCCTTGACTTTTTCCCCTGCTTTTGCAACATTTGTGAGCTTAGTTTTGGCATCTTTGGTCCTTTGCACTGCACATGATATACTGCCAGGCCATTTTCTTAGAGTCACTAAATTTCCCAAATTTTCTGTTTTTCTGCTCCAATTGCAATTCCTTTGATGTTGACTCCTTTCCAGCGTGTTTGTAAGTCCTTCTTTTCTGTTTTGGCCTTCAGTGGGGATCAATTTTGGCAAGCATTGCTGCATGTGCCTGCCCTTGCTGGCGTATGGCCTGCCTGCATTTTGATGGCTTTGACTTTGGGAAAGATTTTTTCTTTTTTTTTTCTTTTTTGTTTTAACTATTCATGCCATGTCCCTCACATCTTGCCCCCTAAGTTGTGTCTTCCTCCTTGACTTTTTCCCCTGCTTTTGCAACATCTGTGAGCTTAGTTTTGTCACCTTTTGGTCCTTTGCACTGCACCTGATATAAACCCTGGTCATTTTCTTATAGACACTTAATTTCCCAAATTTTCTTTTTTTCTCCTCCAATTGCAATTCCTTTGATGTTGACTCCTTTCCAGCGTGTTTGTAGGTACTTCTTTTCTGTTTTGGCCTTCAGTGGGGATCAATTTTGGCAAGATTTGCTGCATGTGCCTGCCCTTGGTGGCGTATGGCCGGCCTGCATTTTGATGGCTTTGACTTTGGGAAAGATTTTTTCTTTTTTTTTTCTTTTTTGTTTTAAGTATTCATGCCATGTCCCTCACATCTTGACCCCTAAGTTGTGTCTTCCTCCTTGACTTTTTCCCCTGCTTTTGCAACATCTGTGAGCTTAGTTTTGGCACATTTTGGTCCTTTGCACTGCACATGTTATACTGCCAGGCCATTTTCTTCGAGTCACTAAATTTCCCAAATTTTATTTTTTTCTCCTCCAATTGCAATTCCTTTGATATTGACTCCTTTCCAGCGTGTTTGTATGTCCTTCTTTTCTGTTTTGGCCTTCAGTGGGGATCAATTTTGGCAAGCTTTGCTGCATGTGCCTGCCCTTGGTGGCGTATGGCCTGCCTGCATTTTGATGGCTTTGACTTTGGGAAAGATTTTTTCTTTTTTTTTTCTTTTTTGTTTTAAGTATTCATGCCATCTCCCTCACATCTTGCCCCCTAAGTTGTGTCTTCCTCCTTGACTTTTTCCCCTGCTCTTGCAACATCTGTGAGCTTAGTTTTGCCACCTTTTGGTCCTTTGCAATGCAGCTGATTTCCTCACAGCCTATTTTTTAAGAGACTAAAATTCCCGATATTCTGCTTTTTTCAATTGCATTTCATTTGATCCTATTTCATTTCCAGAGTGTTTGTAAGCCTTTCTTTTGGGATTCGCAAGATTTCTTTTCCCTTCCCGAAAGGAAATTTCATTTCCTTTCGGGAAGGGAAAAGGAATCTTGCGATTTCAATGGGGACCAATAGAGGAATCTTTGGTGCATGTCCCTGCACTTGATGGCAGGCCATGCCTTTTGATGGCTTTGACTTCGGGAAAGATTTTTTTCTTTTTTTGGTTGTTTTCTGAAGTGTTCATGCCATGTCCCTCATATCTTGCCCCCTAAGATGTGTCTTCCTCCTTGACTTTTTCCCCTGCTTTTGCAACATCTGTGAGCTTAGTTTTGGCATCTTTTGGTCCTTTGCACTGCACCTGATAAATCCCCAGACCATTTTCTTAGAGTCACTAAATTTCCCAAATTTTCATTTTTTCTCCTCCAATTGCAATTCCTTTGATGTTGACTCCTTTCGAGCGTGTTTGTAGGTCCTTCTTTTCTGTTTTGGCCTTCAGTGGGGATCAATTTTGGCAAGCTTTGCTGCATGTGCCTGCCCTTGGTGGCGTATGGCCTGCCTGCATTTTGATGGCTTTGACTTTGGGAAAGATTTTTTTCTTTCTTTTTTTTTTTTTTTTGGTTAAGTATTCATGCCATGTCCCTCATATCTTGCCCCCTAAGTTGTGTCTTCCTCCTTGACTTTTTCCCCTGCTTTTGCAACATCTGTGAGCTTAGTTTTGGCATCTTTGGTCCTTTGCACTGCACATGTAATACTGCCAGGCCATTTTCTTAGAGTCACTAAATTTCCCAAATTTTCATTTTTTCTCCTCCAATTGCAATTCCTTTGATGTTGTCTCCATTCCAGCGTGTTTGTAGGTCCTTCTTTTCTGTTTTGGCCTTCAGTGGGGATCAATTTTGGCAAGCTTTGCTGCATGTGCCTGCCCTCGGTGGCCTATGGCCTGCCTGCATTTTGATGGCTTTGACTTTGGAAAGATTTTTTCTATTTTTTTTTTTATTATTGTAAGTATTCATGCCATGTCCCTCACATCTTGCCCCCTAAGTTGTGTCTTCCTCCTTGACTTTTTCCCCTGCTTTTGCAACATCTGTGAGCTTAGTTTTGGCACCTTTTGGTCCTTTGCGCTGCACCTGGTAAAACCACGGGCCATTTTCTTAGAGTCACGAAATTTCCCAAATTTTCTTTTTTTCTCCTCCAATTGCAATTCCCTTGATGTTGACTCATTTCCAGCGTGTTTGTAGGTCCTTCTTTTCTAGTTTGGCCTTCAGTGGGGATCAATTTTGGCAAGCTTTGCTGCAAGTGCCTGCCCTTGGTGGCGTATGGCCTGCCTGCATTTTGATGGCTTTGACTTTGGGAAAGATTTTTTCTTTTTTTTTTCTTTTTTGTTTTAAGTATTCATGCCATGTCCCTCACATCTTGACCCCTAAGTTCTGTCTTCCTCCTTGACTTTTTCCCCTGCTTTTGCAACATCTGTGAGCTTAGTTTTGGCACATTTTGGTCCTTTGCACTGCACATGTTATACTGCCAGGCCATTTTCTTAGAGTCACTAAATTTCCCAAATTTTATTTTTTTCTCCTCCAATTGCAATTCCTTTGATGTTGACTCCTTTCCGGCGTGTTTGTAGGTCCTTCTTCTCTGTTTTGGCCTTCAGTGGGGATCAATTTTGGCAAGCTTTGCTGCATGTGCCTGCCCTTGCTGGCGTATGGCCTGCCTGCATTTTGATGGCTTTGACTTTGGGAAAGATTTTTTCTATTTTTTTTCTTTTTTATTTTAAGTATTCATGCCATGTCCCTCACATCTTGCCCCCTAAGTTGTGTCTTCCTCCTTGACTTTTTCCCCTGCTTTTGCAACATCTGTGAGCTTAGTTTTGGCACCTTTTGATCCTTTGCAATGCAGCTGATTTCCTCACAGCCTATTTTTTAAGAGACTAAAATTCCCGATTTTCTGCTTTTTTCAATTGCATTTCATTTGATCCTATTTCATTTCCAGAGTGTTTGTAAGCCTTTCTTTTGGGATTCGCAAGATTCCTTTTCCCTTCCCGAAAGGAAATTTCATTTCCTTTCGGGAAGGGAAAAGGAATCTTGCGATTTCAATGGGGACCAATAGAGGAATCTTTGGTGCATGTCCCTGCACTTGATGGCAGGCCATGCCTTTTGATGGCTTTGACTTTGGGAAAGATTTTTTTCTTTTTTTGGTTGTTTTCTGAAGTGTTCATGCCATGTCCCTCATATCTTGCCCCCTAAGATGTGTCTTCCTCCTTGACTTTTTCCCCTGCTTTTGCAACATCTGTGAGCTTAGTTTTGGCATCTTTTGGTCCTTTGCACTGCACCTGATAAATCCCCAGACCATTTTCTTAGAGTCACTAAATTTCCCAAATTTTCATTTTTTCTCCTCCAATTGCAATTCCTTTGATGTTGACTCCTTTCGAGCGTGTTTGTAGGTCCTTCTTTTCTGTTTTGGCCTTCAGTGGGGATCAATTTTGGCAAGCTTTGCTGCATGTGCCTGCCCTTGGTGGCGTATGGCCTGCCTGCATTTTGATGGCTTTGACTTTGGGAAAGATTTTTTTCTTTCTTTTTTTTTTTTTTTTGGTTAAGTATTCATGCCATGTCCCTCATATCTTGCCCCCTAAGTTGTGTCTTCCTCCTTGACTTTTTCCCCTGCTTTTGCAACATCTGTGAGCTTAGTTTTGGCATCTTTGGTCCTTTGCACTGCACATGTAATACTGCCAGGCCATTTTCTTAGAGTCACTAAATTTCCCAAATTTTCTTTTTTTCTCCTCCAATTGCAATTCCTTTGATGTTGTCTCCATTCCAGCGTGTTTGTAGGTCCTTCTTTTCTGTTTTGGCCTTCAGTGGGGATCAATTTTGGCAAGCTTTGCTGCATGTGCTTGCCCTCGGTGGCCTATGGCCTGCCTGCATTTTGATGGCTTTGACTTTGGAAACATTTTTTCTATTTTTTTTTTTATTATTGTAAGTATTCATGCCATGTCCCTCACATCTTGCCCCCTAAGTTGTGTCTTCCTCCTTGACTTTTTCCCCTGCTTTTGCAACATCTGTGAGCTTAGTTTTGGCATCTTTTGTTCCTTTGCGCTGCACCTGGTAAAACCACGGGCCATTTTCTTAGAGTCACGAAATTTCCCAAATTTTATTTTTTTCTCCTCCAATTGCAATTCCCTTGATGTTGACTCATTTCCAGCGTGTTTGTAGGTCCTTCTTTTCTAGTTTGGCCTTCAGTGGGGATCAATTTTGGCAAGCTTTGCTGCAAGTGCCTGCCCTTGGTGGCGTATGGCCTGCCTGCATTTTGATGGCTTTGACTTTGGGAAAGATTTTTTCTTTTTTTTTTCTTTTTTGTTTTAAGTATTCATGCCATGTCCCTCACATCTTGACCCCTAAGTTCTGTCTTCCTCCTTGACTTTTTCCCCTGCTTTTGCAACATCTGTGAGCTTAGTTTTGGCACATTTTGGTCCTTTGCACTGCACATGTTATACTGCCAGGCCATTTTCTTAGAGTCACTAAATTTCCCAAATTTTATTTTTTTCTCCTCCAATTGCAATTCCTTTGATGTTGACTCCTTTCCAGCGTGTTTGTATGTCCTTCTTTTCTGTTTTGGCCTTCAGTGGGGATCAATTTTGGCAAGCTTTGCTGCATGTGCCTGCCCTTGGTGGCGTATGGCCTGCCTGCATTTTGATGGCTTTGACTTTGGGAAAGATTTTTTCTTTTTTTTTTCTTTTTTGTTTTAAGTATTCATGCCATCTCCCTCACATCTTGCCCCCTAAGTTGTGTCTTCCTCCTTGACTTTTTCCCCTGCTCTTGCAACATCTGTGAGCTTAGTTTTGCCACCTTTTGGTCCTTTGCAATGCAGCTGGTTTCCTCACAGCCTATTTTTTAAGAGACGAAAATTCCCGATATTCTGCTTTTTTCAATTGCATTTCATTTGATCCTATTTATTTTCTAGAGTGTTTGTAAGCCTTTCTTTTGGGATTCGCAAGATTCCTTTTCCCTTCCCGAAAGGAAATTTCATTTCCTTTCGGGAAGGGAAAAGGAATCTTGCGATTTCAATGGGGACCAATAGAGGAATCTTTGGTGCATGTCCCTGCACTTGATGGCAGGCCATGCCTTTTGATGGCTTTGACTTTGGGAAAGATTTTTTTCTTTTTTTGGTTGTTTTCTGAAGTGTTCATGCCATGTCCCTCATATCTTGCCCCCTAAGATGTGTCTTCCTCCTTGACTTTTTCCCCTGCTTTTGCAACATCTGTGAGCTTAGTTTTGGCATCTTTTGGTCCTTTGCACTGCACCTGATAAATCCCCAGACCATTTTCTTAGAGTCACTAAATTTCCCAAATTTTCATTTTTTCTCCTCCAATTGCAATTCCTTTGATGTTGACTCCTTTCGAGCGTGTTTGTAGGTCCTTCTTTTCTGTTTTGGCCTTCAGTGGGGATCAATTTTGGCAAGCTTTGCTGCATGTGCCTGCCCTTGGTGGCGTATGGCCTGCCTGCATTTTGATGGCTTTGACTTTGGGAAAGATTTTTTTCTTTCTTTTTTTTTTTTTTTGGTTAAGTATTCATGCCATGTCCCTCATATCTTGCCCCCTAAGTTGTGTCTTCCTCCTTGACTTTTTCCCCTGCTTTTGCAACATCTGTGAGCTTAGTTTTGGCATCTTTGGTCCTTTGCACTGCACATGTAATACTGCCAGGCCATTTTCTTAGAGTCACTAAATTTCCCAAATTTTCTTTTTTTCTCCTCCAATTGCAATTCCTTTGATGTTGTCTCCATTCCAGCGTGTTTGTAGGTCCTTATTTTCTGTTTTGGCCTTCAGTGGGGATCAATTTTGGCAAGCTTTGCTGCATGTGCCTGCCCTCGGTGGCCTATGGCCTGCCTGCATTTTGATGGCTTTGACTTTGGAAAGATTTTTTCTATTTTTTTTTTTATTATTGTAAGTATTCATGCCATGTCCCTCACATCTTGCCCCCTAAGTTGTGTCTTCCTCCTTGACTTTTTCCCCTGCTTTTGCAACATCTGTGAGCTTAGTTTTGGCACCTTTTGGTCCTTTGCGCTGCACCTGGTAAAACCACGGGCCATTTTCTTAGAGTCACGAAATTTCCCAAATTTTCTTTTTTTCTCCTCCAATTGCAATTCCCTTGATGTTGACTCATTTCCAGCGTGTTTGTAGGTCCTTCTTTTCTAGTTTGGCCTTCAGTGGGGATCAATTTTGGCAAGCTTTGCTGCAAGTGCCTGCCCTTGGTGGCGTATGGCCTGCCTGCATTTTGATGGCTTTGACTTTGGGAAAGATTTTTTCTTTTTTTTTTCTTTTTTGTTTTAAGTATTCATGCCATGTCCCTTACATCTTGACCCCTAAGTTCTGTCTTCCTCCTTGACTTTTTCCCCTGCTTTTGCAACATCTGTG
Source organism: Artemisiospiza belli (assembly GCA_021963965.1). Taxonomy (NCBI): domain Eukaryota; kingdom Metazoa; phylum Chordata; class Aves; order Passeriformes; family Passerellidae; genus Artemisiospiza; species Artemisiospiza belli. Next base: position 25,396 of record JAKDEW010000422.1, on the reverse strand, counting down.
AGCTTAGTTTTGGCACATTTTGGTCCTTTGCACTGCACATGTTATACTGCCAGGCCATTTTCTTAGAGTCACTAAATTTCCCAAATTTTATTTTTTTCTCCTCCAATTGCAATTCCTTTGATATTGACTCCTTTCCAGCGTGTTTGTATGTCCTTCTTTTCTGTTTTGGCCTTCAGTGGGGATCAATTTTGGCAAGCTTTGCTGCATGTGCCTGCCCTTGGTTGCGTATGGCCTGCCTGCATTTTGATGGCTTTGACTTTGGGAAAGATTTTTTCTTTTTTTTTTCTTTTTTGTTTTAAGTATTCATGCCATCTCCCTCACATCTTGCCCCCTAAGTTGTGTCTTCCTCCTTGACTTTTTCCCCTGCTCTTGCAACATCTGTGAGCTTAGTTTTGCCACCTTTTGGTCCTTTGCAATGCAGCTGATTTCCTCACAGCCTATTTTTTAAGAGACTAAAATTACCGATATTCTGCTTTTTTCAATTGCATTTCATTTGATCCTATTTATTTTCTAGAGTGTTTGTAAGCCTTTCTTTTGGGATTCGCAAGATTCCTTTTCCCTTCCCGAAAGGAAATTTCATTTCCTTTCGGGAAGGGAAAAGGAATCTTGCGATTTCAATGGGGACCAATAGAGGAATCTTTGGTGCATGTCCCTGCACTTGATGGCAGGCCATGCCTTTTGATGGCTTTGACTTTGGGAAAGATTTTTTTCTTTTTTTGGTTGTTTTCTGAAGTGTTCATGCCATGTCCCTCATATCTTGCCCCCTAAGTTCTGTCTTCCTCCTTGACTTTTTCCCCTGCTTTTGCAACATCTGTGAGCTTAGTTTTGGCATCTTTGGTCCTTTGCACTGCACATGATATACTGCCAGGCCATTTTATTAGAGTCACGAAATTTCCCAAATTTTCTTTTTTTCTCCTCCAATTGCAATTCCTTTGATGTTGACTCCTTTCCAGCGTGTTTGTAGGTACTTCTTTTCTGTTTTGGCCTTCAGTGGGGATCAATTTTGGCAAGCTTTGCTGCATGTGCCTGCCCTTGCTGGCGTATGGCCTGCCTGCATTTTGATGGCTTTGACTTTGGGAAAGATTTTTTCTTTTTTTTTTCTTTTTTGTTTTAAGTATTCATGCCATGTCCCTCACATCTTGCCCCCTAAGTTCTGTCTTCCTCCTTGACTTTTTCCCCTGCTTTTGCAACATCTGTGAGCTTAGTTTTTGCATCTTTGGACCTTTGCACTGCACATGTAATACTGCCAGGCCATTTTCTTAGAGTCACTAAATTTCCCAAATTTTCTTTTTTTCTCCTCCAATTGCAATTCCTTTGATGTTGACTCCTTTCCAGCGTGTTTGTAAGTCCTTGCTTTCTGTTTTGGCCTTCAGTGGGGATCAATTTTGGCAAGCTTTGCTGCATGTGCCTGCCCTCGGTGGCGTATGGCCTGCCTGCATTTTGATGGCTTTGACTTTGGGAAAGATTTTTTTTTTTTTTTTTTTTTGTTTGTTTTAATTATTCATGCCATGTCCTTCATATCTTGCCCCCTAAGTTGTGTCTTCCTCCTTGACTTTTTCCCCTGCTTTTGCAACATCTGTGAGCTTAGTTTTGGCATCTTTGGTCCTTTGCACTGCACATGATATACTGCCAGGCCATTTTCTTAGAGTCACTAAATTTCCCAAATTTTCTTTTTTTCTCCTCCAATTGCAATTCCTTTGATGTTGACTCCTTTCCAGCATGTTTGTAGGTCCTTCTTTTCTGTTTTGGCCTTCAGTGGGGATCAATTTTGGCAAGCTTTGCTGCTAGTGCCTGCCCTTGGTGGCGTATGGCCTGCCTGCATTTTGATGGCTTTGACTTTGGGAAAGATTTTTTCTATTTTTTTTCTTTTTTATTTTAAGTATTCATGCCTTGTCCCTCACATCTTGCCCCCTAAGTTGTGTCTTCCTCCTTGACTTTTTCCCCTGCTTTTGCAACATCTGTGAGCTTAGTTTTGGCACCTTTTGATCCTTTGCAATGCAGCTGATTTCCTCACAGCCTATTTTTTAAGAGACTAAAATTCCCGATATTCTGCTTTTTTCAATTGCATTTCATTTGATCCTATTTCATTTCCAGAGTGTTTGTAAGCCTTTCTTCTGGGATTCGCAAGATTCCTTTTCCCTTCCCGAAAGGAAATGAAATTTCCTTTTGGGAAGGGAAAAGGAATCTTGCGATTTCAATGGGGACCAATAGAGGAATCTTTGGTGCATGTCCCTGCACTTGATGGCAGGCCATGCCTTTTGATGGCTTTGACTTTGGGAAAGATTTTTTTCTTTTTTTGGTTGTTTTCTGAAGTGTTCATGCCATGTCCCTCATATCTTGCCCCCTAAGATGTGTCTTCCTCCTTGACTTTTTCCCCTGCTTTTGCAACATCTGTGAGCTTAGTTTTGGCATCTTTTGGTCCTTTGCACTGCACCTGATAAATCCCCAGACCATTTTCTTAGAGTCACTAAATTTCCCAAATTTTCATTTTTTCTCCTCCAATTGCAATTCCTTTGATGTTGACTCCTTTCCAGCCTGTTTGTAGGTCCTTCTTTTCTGTTTTGGCCTTCAGTGGGGATCAATTTTGGCAAGCTTTGCTGCATGTGCCTGCCCTCGGTGGCCTATGGCCTGCCTGCATTTTGATGGCTTTGACTTTGGAAAGATTTTTTCTATTTTTTTTTTTAATATTGTAAGTATTCATGCCATGTCCCTCACATCTTGCCCCCTAAGTTGTGTCTTCCTCCTTGACTTTTTCCCCTGCTTTTGCAACATCTGTGAGCTTAGTTTTGGCACCTTTTGGTCCTTTGCGCTGCACCTGGTAAAACCACGGGCCATTTTCTTAGAGTCACTAAATTTCCCAAATTTTCTTTTTTTCTCCTCCAATTGCAATTCCTTTGATGTTGACTCCTTTCCAGCGTGTTTGTAGGACCTTCTTTTCTGTTTTGGCCTTCAGTGGGGATCAATTTTGGCAAGCTTTGCTGCAAGTGCCTGCCCTTGGTGGCGTATGGCCTGCCTGCATTTTGATGGCTTTGACTTTGGGAAAGATTTTTTCTTTTTTTTTTCTTTTTTGTTTTAAGTGTTCATGCCATGTCCCTCACATCTTGACCACTAAGTTGTGTCTTCCTCCTTGACTTTTTCCCCTGCTTTTGCAACATCTGTGAGCTTTTTTTTGGCAACTTCTGGTCCTTTGCACTGCACCTGATAATACCACGGGCCATTTTCTTAGAGTCACTAAATTTCCCAAATTTTCTTTTTACTCCTGCAATTGCAATTCCTTTGATGTTGTCTCCATTCCAGCGTGTTTGTAGTTCCTTTTTTCTGTTTTGGTCTTCAGTGGGGATCAATTCTGGCGAGCTTTGCTGCAAGTGCCTGCACTTGCTGGCGTATGGCCTGCCTGCATTTTGATGGCTTTGACTTTGGGAAAGATTTTTTCTTTTTTTTTTTTTATTATTTTAAGTGTTCATGCCATGTCCCTCACATCTTGCCCCCTAAGTTGTGTCTTCCTCCTTGACTTTTTCCCCTGCTTTTGCAACATCTGTGAGCTTAGGTTTGGCACCTTTCGGTCCTTTGCAATGCAGGTGATTTCCTCACAGCCTATTTTTTGAAGAGACGATAAGTCCCGATTTTCTGCTTTTTTCAACTGCATTTCATTTGAACCTATCACTTTTCCAGAGTGTTTGTAAGCCTTTCTTTTGGGATCCGCAAGATCCATTTTCCCTTCCCGAAAGGAAATTTCATTTCCTTTCGGGAAGGGAAAAGGAATCTTGCGATTTCAATGGGGACCAATAGAGGAATCTTTGGTGCATGTCCCTGCACTTGATGGCAGGCCATGCCTTTTGATGGCTTTGACTTTGGGAAAGATTTTTTTCTTTTTTTGGTTGTTTTCTGAAGTGTTCATGCCATGTCCCTCATATCTTGCCCCCTAAGTTCTGTCTTCCTCCTTGACTTTTCCCCTGCTTTTGCAACATCTGTGAGCTTAGTTTTGGCATCTTTTGGTCTTTTGCACTGCACATGATATACTGCCAGGCCATTTTCTTAGAGTCACTAAATTTCCCAGATTTTCTTTTTTTCTCCTCCAATTGCAATTTCTTTGATGTTGACTCCATTCCAGCGTGTTTGTAGGTCCTTCTTTTCTGTTTTGGCCTTCAGTGGGGATCAATTTTGGCAAGCTTTGCTGCAAGTGCCTGCCCTTGGTGGCGTATGGCCTGCCTGCATTTTGATGGCTTTGACTTTGGGAAAGATTTTTTCTTTTTTTTTTCTTTTTTATTTTAAGTATTCATGCCATGTCCCTCACATCTTGCCCCCTAAGTTGTGTCTTCCTCCTTGACTTTTTCCCCTGCTTTTGCAACATCTGTGAGCTTAGTTTTGGCACCTTTTGATCCTTTGCAATGCAGCTGATTTCCTCACAGCCTATTTTTTAAGAGACTAAAATTCCCGATTTTCTGCTTTTTTCAATTGCATTTCATTTGATCCTATTTCATTTCCTGAGTGTTTGTAAGCCTTTCTTTTGGGATTCGCAAGATTCCTTTTCCCTTCCCGAAAGGAAATTTCATTTCCTTTCGGGAAGGGAAAAGGAATCTTGCGATTTCAATGGGGACCAATAGAGGAATCTTTGGTGCATGTCCCTGCACTTGATGGCAGGCCATGCCTTTTGATGGCTTTGACTTTGGGAAAGATTTTTTTCTTTTTTTGGTTGTTTTCTGAAGTGTTCATGCCATGTCCCTCATATCGTGCCCCCTAAGTTCTGTCTTCCTCCTTGACTTTTTCCCCTGCTTTTGCAACATCTGTGAGCTTTGTTTTGGCATCTTTGGTCCTTTGCACTGCACATGATATACTGCCAGGCCATTTTCTTAGAGTCACTAAATTTCCCAAATTTTCTTTTTTTCTCCTCCAATTGCAATTCCTTTGATGTTGTCTCCATTCCAGCGTGTTTGTAGGTCCTTCTTTTCTGTTTTGGCCTTCAGTGGGGATCAATTTTGGCAAGCTTTGCTGCATGTGCCTGCCCTTGGTGGCGTATGGCCTGCCTGCATTTTGATGGCTTTGACTTTGGGAAAGATTTTTTTTTTTTTTTTTTATTATTGTGAGTATTCATTCCATGTCCCTCACATCTGGCCCCCTAAGTTGTGTCTTCCTCCTTGACTTTTTCCCCTGCTTTTGCAACATCTGTGAGCTTAGTTTTGGCCCCTTTTGGTCCTTTGCTCTGCACCTGGTAAAACCACGGGCCATTTTCTTAGAGTCACGAAATTTCCAAAATTTTTTTTTTTCTCCTCCAATTGCAATTCCTTTGATTTTGTCTCCGTTCCAGCGTGTTTGTAGGTCCTTCTTTTCTGTTTTGGCCTTCAGTGGGGATCAATTTTGGCAAGCTTTGCTGCATGTGCCTGCCCTCGGTGGCCTATGGCCTGCCTGCATTTTGATGGCTTTGACTTTGGGAAAGATTTTTTCTATTTTTTTTTTTTATTATTATAAGTATTCATGCCATGTCCCTCACATCTTGCCCCCTAAGTTGTGTCTTCCTCCTTGACTTTTTCCCCTGCTTTTGCAACATCTGTGAGCTTAGTTTTGGCACCTTTTGGTCCTTTGCACTGCACCTGGTAAAACCACGGGCCATTTTCTTAGAGTCACTAAATTCCCCAAATTTTCATTTTTCTCTTGCAATTGCAATTCCTTTGATGTTTTCTCCATTCCAGCGTGTTTGTAGGTCCTTCTTTTCTGTTTTGGCCTTCAGTGGGGATCAATTTTGGCAAGCTTTGCTGCATGTGCCTGCACTTGCTGGCGTATGGCCTGCCTGCATTTTGATGGCTTTGACTTTGGGAAAGATTTTTCCTTTTTTTTTTCTTTTTTGTTTTAAGTATTCATGCCATGTCCCTCACATCTTGACCCCTAAGTTCTGTCTTCCTCCTTGACTTTTTCCCCTGCTTTTGCAACATCTGTGAGCTTAGTTTTGGCACATTTTGGTCCTTTGCACTGCACCTGATATAAACCCAGGCCATTTTCTTAGAGTCACTAAATTTCCCAAATTTTATTTTTTTCTCCTCCAATTGCAATTCCTTTGATATTGACTCCTTTCCAGCGTGTTTGTATGTCCTTCTTTTCTGTTTTGGCCTTCAGTGGGGATCAATTTTGGCAAGCTTTGCTGCATGTGCCTGACCTTGGTGGCGTATGGCCTGCCTGCATTTTGATGGCTTTGACTTTGGGAAAGATTTTTTCTTTTTTTTTTCTTTTTTGTTTTAAGTATTCATGCCATCTCCCTCACATCTTGCCCCCTAAGTTGTGTCTTCCTCCTTGACTTTTTCCCCTGCTTTTGCAACATCTGTGAGCTTAGTTTTGGCACCTTTTGATCCTATGCAATGCAGCTGATTTCCTCACAGCCTATTTTTTAAGAGACTAAAATTACCGATATTCTGCTTTTTTCAATTGCATTTCATTTGATCCTATTTATTTTCTAGAGTGTTTGTAAGCCTTTCTTTTGGGATTCGCAAGATTCCTTTTCCCTTCCCGAAAGGAAATTTCATTTCCTTTCGGGAAGGGAAAAGGAATCTTGCGATTTCAATGGGGACCAATAGAGGAATATTTGGTGCATGTCCCTGCACTTGATGGCAGGCCATGCCTTTTGATGGCTTTGACTTTGGGAAAGATTTTTTTCTTTTTTTGGTTGTTTTCTGAAGTGTTCATGCCATGTCCCTCATATCTTGCCCCCTACGTTCTGTCTTCCTCCTTGACTTTTTCCCCTGCTTTTGCAACATCTGTGAGCTTAGTTTTGGCATCTTTGGTCCTTTGCACTGCACATGATATACTGCCAGGCCATTTTATTAGAGTCACGAAATTTCCCAAATTTTCTTTTTTTCTCCTCCAATTGCAATTCCTTTGATGTTGACTCCTTTCCAGCGTGTTTGTAGGTCCTTCTTTCTGTTTTGGCCTTCAGTGGGGATCAATTTTGGCAAGCTTTGCTGCATGTGCCTGCCCTTGGTGGCGTATGGCCTGCCTGCATTTTGATGGCTTTGACTTTGGTAAAGATTTTTTCTTTTTTTTTTCTTTTTTGTTTTAAGTATTCATGCCATGTCCCTCACATCTTGCCCCCTAAGTTGTGTCTTCCTCCTTGACTTTTTCCCCTGCTTTTGCAACATCTGTGAGCTTAGTTTTGGCATCTTTGGTCCTTTGCACTGCACATGTAATACTGCCAGGCCATTTTCTTAGAGTCACTCAATTTCCCAAAAATATCTTTTTTTCTCCTCCAATTGCAATTCCTTTGATGTTGACTCCTTTCCAGCGTGTTTGTAAGTCCTTCCTTTCTGTTTTGGCCTTCAGTGGGGATCAATTTTGGCAAGCTTTGCTGCATGTGCCTGCCCTCGGTGGCGTATGGCCTGCCTGCATTTTGATGGCTTTGACTTTGGGAAAGATTTTTTCTTTTTTTTTTTTTTTGTTTGTTTTAATTATTCATGCCATGTCCTTCATATCTTGCCCCCTAAGATGTGTCTTCCTCCTTGACTTTTTCCCCTGCTTTTGCAACATCTGTGAGCTTAGTTTTGGCATCTTTGGTCCTTTGCACTGCACATGATATACTGCCAGGCCATTTTCTTAGAGTCACTAAATTTCCCAAATTTTATTTTTTTCTCCTCCAATTGCAATTCCTTTGATGTTGACTCCTTTCCAGCATGTTTGTAGGTCCTTCTTTTCTGTTTTGGCCTTCAGTGGGGATCAATTTTGGCAAGCTTTGCTGCAAGTGCCTGCCCTTGGTGGCATATGGCCTGACTGCATTTTGATGGCTTTGACTTTGGGAAAGATTTTTTCTATTTTTTTTCTTTTTTATTTTAAGTATTCATGCCATGTCCCTCACATCTTGCCCCCTAAGTTGTGTCTTCCTCCTTGACTTTTTCCCCTGCTTTTGCAACATCTGTGAGCTTAGTTTTGGCACCTTTTGATCCTTTGCAATGCAGCTGATTTCCTCACAGCCTATTTTTTAAGAGACTAAAATTCCCGATTTTCTGCTTTTTTCAATTGCATTTCATTTGATCCTATTTCATTTCCAGAGTGTTTGTAAGCCTTTCTTCTGGGATTCGCAAGATTCCTTTTCCCTTCCCGAAAGGAAATGAAATTTCCTTTTGGGAAGGGAAAAGGAATCTTGCGATTTCAATGGGGACCAATAGAGGAATCTTTGGTGCATGTCCCTGCACTTGATGGCAGGCCATGCCTTTTGATGGCTTTGACTTTGGGAAAGATTTTTTTCTTTTTTTGGTTGTTTTCTGAAGTGTTCATGCCATGTCCCTCATATCTTGCCCCCTAAGATGTGTCTTCCTCCTTGACTTTTTCCCCTGCTTTTGCAACATCTGTGAGCTTAGTTTTGGCATCTTTTGGTCCTTTGCACTGCACCTGATAAATCCCCAGACCATTTTCTTAGAGTCACTAAATTTCCCAAATTTTCATTTTTTCTCCTCCAATTGCAATTCCTTTGATGTTGACTCCTTTCCAGCCTGTTTGTAGGTCCTTCTTTTCTGTTTTGGCCTTCAGTGGGGATCAATTTTGGCAAGCTTTGCTGCATGTGCCTGCCCTCGGTGGCCTATGGCCTGCCTGCATTTTGATGGCTTTGACTTTGGAAAGATTTTTTCTATTTTTTTTTTTAATATTGTAAGTATTCATGCCATGTCCCTCACATCTTGCCCCCTAAGTTGTGTCTTCCTCCTTGACTTTTTCCCCTGCTTTTGCAACATCTGTGAGCTTAGTTTTGGCACCTTTTGGTCCTTTGCGCTGCACCTGGTAAAACCACGGGCCATTTTCTTAGAGTCACTAAATTTCCCAAATTTTCTTTTTTTCTCCTCCAATTGCAATTCCTTTGATGTTGACTCCTTTCCAGCGTGTTTGTAGGACCTTCTTTTCTGTTTTGGCCTTCAGTGGGGATCAATTTTGGCAAGCTTTGCTGCAAGTGCCTGCCCTTGGTGGCGTATGGCCTGCCTGCATTTTGATGGCTTTGACTTTGGGAAAGATTTTTTCTTTTTTTTTTCTTTTTTGTTTTAAGTGTTCATGCCATGTCCCTCACATCTTGACCACTAAGTTGTGTCTTCCTCCTTGACTTTTTCCCCTGCTTTTGCAACATCTGTGAGCTTTTTTTTGGCAACTTCTGGTCCTTTGCACTGCACCTGATAATACCACGGGCCATTTTCTTAGAGTCACTAAATTTCCCAAATTTTCTTTTTACTCCTGCAATTGCAATTCCTTTGATGTTGTCTCCATTCCAGCGTGTTTGTAGTTCCTTTTTTCTGTTTTGGTCTTCAGTGGGGATCAATTCTGGCGAGCTTTGCTGCAAGTGCCTGCACTTGCTGGCGTATGGCCTGCCTGCATTTTGATGGCTTTGACTTTGGGAAAGATTTTTTCTTTTTTTTTTTTTATTATTTTAAGTGTTCATGCCATGTCCCTCACATCTTGCCCCCTAAGTTGTGTCTTCCTCCTTGACTTTTTCCCCTGCTTTTGCAACATCTGTGAGCTTAGGTTTGGCACCTTTCGGTCCTTTGCAATGCAGGTGATTTCCTCACAGCCTATTTTTTGAAGAGACGATAAGTCCCGATTTTCTGCTTTTTTCAACTGCATTTCATTTGAACCTATCACTTTTCCAGAGTGTTTGTAAGCCTTTCTTTTGGGATCCGCAAGATCCATTTTCCCTTCCCGAAAGGAAATTTCATTTCCTTTCGGGAAGGGAAAAGGAATCTTGCGATTTCAATGGGGACCAATAGAGGAATCTTTGGTGCATGTCCCTGCACTTGATGGCAGGCCATGCCTTTTGATGGCTTTGACTTTGGGAAAGATTTTTTTCTTTTTTTGGTTGTTTTCTGAAGTGTTCATGCCATGTCCCTCATATCTTGCCCCCTAAGTTCTGTCTTCCTCCTTGACTTTTCCCCTGCTTTTGCAACATCTGTGAGCTTAGTTTTGGCATCTTTTGGTCTTTTGCACTGCACATGATATACTGCCAGGCCATTTTCTTAGAGTCACTAAATTTCCCAGATTTTCTTTTTTTCTCCTCCAATTGCAATTTCTTTGATGTTGACTCCATTCCAGCGTGTTTGTAGGTCCTTCTTTTCTGTTTTGGCCTTCAGTGGGGATCAATTTTGGCAAGCTTTGCTGCAAGTGCCTGCCCTTGGTGGCGTATGGCCTGCCTGCATTTTGATGGCTTTGACTTTGGGAAAGATTTTTTCTTTTTTTTTTCTTTTTTATTTTAAGTATTCATGCCATGTCCCTCACATCTTGCCCCCTAAGTTGTGTCTTCCTCCTTGACTTTTTCCCCTGCTTTTGCAACATCTGTGAGCTTAGTTTTGGCACCTTTTGATCCTTTGCAATGCAGCTGATTTCCTCACAGCCTATTTTTTAAGAGACTAAAATTCCCGATTTTCTGCTTTTTTCAATTGCATTTCATTTGATCCTATTTCATTTCCTGAGTGTTTGTAAGCCTTTCTTTTGGGATTCGCAAGATTCCTTTTCCCTTCCCGAAAGGAAATTTCATTTCCTTTCGGGAAGGGAAAAGGAATCTTGCGATTTCAATGGGGACCAATAGAGGAATCTTTGGTGCATGTCCCTGCACTTGATGGCAGGCCATGCCTTTTGATGGCTTTGACTTTGGGAAAGATTTTTTTCTTTTTTTGGTTGTTTTCTGAAGTGTTCATGCCATGTCCCTCATATCGTGCCCCCTAAGTTCTGTCTTCCTCCTTGACTTTTTCCCCTGCTTTTGCAACATCTGTGAGCTTTGTTTTGGCATCTTTGGTCCTTTGCACTGCACATGATATACTGCCAGGCCATTTTCTTAGAGTCACTAAATTTCCCAAATTTTCTTTTTTTCTCCTCCAATTGCAATTCCTTTGATGTTGTCTCCATTCCAGCGTGTTTGTAGGTCCTTCTTTTCTGTTTTGGCCTTCAGTGGGGATCAATTTTGGCAAGCTTTGCTGCATGTGCCTGCCCTTGGTGGCGTATGGCCTGCCTGCATTTTGATGGCTTTGACTTTGGGAAAGATTTTTTTTTTTTTTTTTTATTATTGTGAGTATTCATTCCATGTCCCTCACATCTGGCCCCCTAAGTTGTGTCTTCCTCCTTGACTTTTTCCCCTGCTTTTGCAACATCTGTGAGCTTAGTTTTGGCCCCTTTTGGTCCTTTGCTCTGCACCTGGTAAAACCACGGGCCATTTTCTTAGAGTCACGAAATTTCCAAAATTTTTTTTTTTCTCCTCCAATTGCAATTCCTTTGATTTTGTCTCCGTTCCAGCGTGTTTGTAGGTCCTTCTTTTCTGTTTTGGCCTTCAGTGGGGATCAATTTTGGCAAGCTTTGCTGCATGTGCCTGCCCTTGGTGGCGTATGGCCTGCCTGCATTTTGATGGCTTTGACTTTGGGAAAGATTTTTTCTATTTTTTTTTTTTATTATTATAAGTATTCATGCCATGTCCCTCACATCTTGCCCCCTAAGTTGTGTCTTCCTCCTTGACTTTTTCCCCTGCTTTTGCAACATCTGTGAGCTTAGTTTTGGCACCTTTTGGTCCTTTGCACTGCACCTGGTAAAACCACGGGCCATTTTCTTAGAGTCACTAAATTCCCCAAATTTTCATTTTTCTCTTGCAATTGCAATTCCTTTGATGTTTTCTCCATTCCAGCGTGTTTGTAGGTCCTTCTTTTCTGTTTTGGCCTTCAGTGGGGATCAATTTTGGCAAGCTTTGCTGCATGTGCCTGCACTTGCTGGCGTATGGCCTGCCTGCATTTTGATGGCTTTGACTTTGGGAAAGATTTTTCCTTTTTTTTTTCTTTTTTGTTTTAAGTATTCATGCCATGTCCCTCACATCTTGACCCCTAAGTTCTGTCTTCCTCCTTGACTTTTTCCCCTGCTTTTGCAACATCTGTGAGCTTAGTTTTGGCACATTTTGGTCCTTTGCACTGCACCTGATATAAACCCAGGCCATTTTCTTAGAGTCACTAAATTTCCCAAATTTTATTTTTTTCTCCTCCAATTGCAATTCCTTTGATATTGACTCCTTTCCAGCGTGTTTGTATGTCCTTCTTTTCTGTTTTGGCCTTCAGTGGGGATCAATTTTGGCAAGCTTTGCTGCATGTGCCTGACCTTGGTGGCGTATGGCCTGCCTGCATTTTGATGGCTTTGACTTTGGGAAAGATTTTTTCTTTTTTTTTTCTTTTTTGTTTTAAGTATTCATGCCATCTCCCTCACATCTTGCCCCCTAAGTTGTGTCTTCCTCCTTGACTTTTTCCCCTGCTTTTGCAACATCTGTGAGCTTAGTTTTGGCACCTTTTGATCCTATGCAATGCAGCTGATTTCCTCACAGCCTATTTTATAAGAGACTAAAATTACCGATATTCTGCTTTTTTCAATTGCATTTCATTTGATCCTATTTATTTTCTAGAGTGTTTGTAAGCCTTTCTTTTGGGATTCGCAAGATTCCTTTTCCCTTCCCGAAAGGAAATTTCATTTCCTTTCGGGAAGGGAAAAGGAATCTTGCGATTTCAATGGGGACCAATAGAGGAATATTTGGTGCATGTCCCTGCACTTGATGGCAGGCCATGCCTTTTGATGGCTTTGACTTTGGGAAAGATTTTTTTCTTTTTTTGGTTGTTTTCTGAAGTGTTCATGCCATGTCCCTCATATCTTGCCCCCTACGTTCTGTCTTCCTCCTTGACTTTTTCCCCTGCTTTTGCAACATCTGTGAGCTTAGTTTTGGCATCTTTGGTCCTTTGCACTGCACATGATATACTGCCAGGCCATTTTATTAGAGTCACGAAATTTCCCAAATTTTCTTTTTTTCTCCTCCAATTGCAATTCCTTTGATGTTGACTCCTTTCCAGCGTGTTTGTAGGTCCTTCTTTCTGTTTTGGCCTTCAGTGGGGATCAATTTTGGCAAGCTTTGCTGCATGTGCCTGCCCTTGGTGGCGTATGGCCTGCCTGCATTTTGATGGCTTTGACTTTGGTAAAGATTTTTTCTTTTTTTTTTCTTTTTTGTTTTAAGTATTCATGCCATGTCCCTCACATCTTGCCCCCTAAGTTGTGTCTTCCTCCTTGACTTTTTCCCCTGCTTTTGCAACATCTGTGAGCTTAGTTTTGGCATCTTTGGTCCTTTGCACTGCACATGTAATACTGCCAGGCCATTTTCTTAGAGTCACTCAATTTCCCAAAAATATCTTTTTTTCTCCTCCAATTGCAATTCCTTTGATGTTGACTCCTTTCCAGCGTGTTTGTAAGTCCTTCCTTTCTGTTTTGGCCTTCAGTGGGGATCAATTTTGGCAAGCTTTGCTGCATGTGCCTGCCCTCGGTGGCGTATGGCCTGCCTGCATTTTGATGGCTTTGACTTTGGGAAAGATTTTTTCTTTTTTTTTTTTTTTGTTTGTTTTAATTATTCATGCCATGTCCTTCATATCTTGCCCCCTAAGATGTGTCTTCCTCCTTGACTTTTTCCCCTGCTTTTGCAACATCTGTGAGCTTAGTTTTGGCATCTTTGGTCCTTTGCACTGCACATGATATACTGCCAGGCCATTTTCTTAGAGTCACTAAATTTCCCAAATTTTATTTTTTTCTCCTCCAATTGCAATTCCTTTGATGTTGACTCCTTTCCAGCATGTTTGTAGGTCCTTCTTTTCTGTTTTGGCCTTCAGTGGGGATCAATTTTGGCAAGCTTTGCTGCAAGTGCCTGCCCTTGGTGGCATATGGCCTGACTGCATTTTGATGGCTTTGACTTTGGGAAAGATTTTTTCTATTTTTTTTCTTTTTTATTTTAAGTATTCATGCCATGTCCCTCACATCTTGCCCCCTAAGTTGTGTCTTCCTCCTTGACTTTTTCCCCTGCTTTTGCAACATCTGTGAGCTTAGTTTTGGCACCTTTTGATCCTTTGCAATGCAGCTGATTTCCTCACAGCCTATTTTTTAAGAGACTAAAATTCCCGATTTTCTGCTTTTTTCAATTGCATTTCATTTGATCCTATTTCATTTCCAGAGTGTTTGTAAGCCTTTCTTTTGGGATTCGCAAGATTTCTTTTCCCTTCCCGAAAGGAAATTTAATTTCCTTTCGGGAAGGGAAAAGGAATCTTGCGATTTCAATGGGGACCAATAGAGGAATCTTTGGTGCATGTCCCTGCACTTGATGGCAGGCCATGCCTTTTGATGGCTTTGACTTTGGGAAAGATTTTTTTCTTTTTTTGGTTGTTTTCTGAAGTGTTCATGCCATGTCCCTCATATCTTGCCCCCTAAGATGTGTCTTCCTCCTTGACTTTTTCCCCTGCTTTTGCAATATCTGTGAGCTTAGTTTTGGCATCTTTGGTCCTTTGCACTGCACATGATATACTGCCAGGCCATTTTCTTAGAGTCACTAAATTTCCCAAATTTTCTTTTTTTCTCCTCCAATTGCAATTCCTTTGATGTTGTCTCCATTCCAGCGTGTTTGTAGGTCCTTCTTTTCTGTTTTGGCCTACAGTGGGGATCAATTTTGGCAAGCTTTGCTGCATGTGCCTGCCCTCGGTGGCCTATGGCCTGCCTGCATTTTGATGGCTTTGACTTTGGAAAGATTTTTTCTATTTTTTTTTTTATTATTGTAAGTATTCATGCCATGTCCCTCACATCTTGCCCCCTAAGTTGTGTCTTCCTCCTTGACTTTTTCCCCTGCTTTTGCAACATCTGTGAGCTTAGTTTTGGCACCTTTTGGTCCTTTGCGCTGCACCTGGTAAAACCACGGGCCATTTTCTTAGAGTCACGAAATTTCCCAAATTTTCTTTTTTTCTCCTCCAATTGCAATTCCCTTGATGTTGACTCATTTCCAGCGTGTTTGTAGGTCCTTCTTTTCTAGTTTGGCCTTCAGTGGGGATCAATTTTGGCAAGCTTTGCTGGAAGTGCCTGCCCTTGGTGGCGTATGGCCTGCCTGCATTTTGATGGCTTTGACTTTGGGAAAGATTTTTTCTTTTTTTTTTCTTTTTTGTTTTAAGTGTTCATGCCATGTCCCTCACATCTTGCCCCCTAAGTTGGTTCTTCCTCCTTGACTTTTTCCCCTGCTTTTGCAACATCTGTGAGCTTTTTTTTGGCAACTTTTGGTCCTTTGCACTGCACCTGATAATACCACGGGCCATTTTCTTAGAGTCACTAAATTTCCCAAATTTTCTTTTTACTCCTGCAATTGCAATTCCTTTGATGTTGTCTCCATTCCAGCGTGTTTGTAGTTCCTTTTTTCTGTTTTGGCCTTCAGTGGGGATCAATTCTGGCGAGCTTTGCTGCAAGTGCCTGCACTTGCTGGCGTATGGCCTGCCTGCATTTTGATGGCTTTGACTTTGGGAAAGATTTTTTCTTTTTTTTTTTTTATTATTTTAAGTGTTCATGCCATGTCCCTCACATCTTGCCCCCTAAGTTGTGTCTTCCTCCTTGACTTTTTCCCCTGCTTTTGCAACATCTGTGAGCTTAGGTTTGGCATCTTTTGGTCCTTTGCACTGCACCTGATATAAACCCAGGCCATTTTCTTAGAGTCACTAAATTTCCCAAATTTTCTTTTTTTCTCCTCCAATTGCAATTCCTTTGATGTTGACTCCTTTCCAGCGTGTTTGTAGGTCCTTCTTTTCTGTTTTGGCCTTCAGTGGGGATCAATTTTGGCAAGCTTTGCTGCAAGTGCCTGCCCTTGGTGGCGTATGGCCTGCCTGCATTTTGATGGCTTTGACTTTGGGAAAGATTTTTTATTTTTTTTTTTCTTTTTTGTTTTAAGTATTCATGCCATGTCCCTCACATCTTGACCCCTAAGTTCTGTCTTCCTCCTTGACTTTTTCCCCTGCTTTTGCAACATCTGTGAGCTTAGTTTTGGCAACTTTTGGTCCTTTGCACTGCACCTGATAATACCACGGGCCATTTTCTTAGAGTCACTAAATTTCCCAAATTTTCTTTTTACTCCTGCAATTCAAATTCCTTTGATGTTGTCTCCATTCCAGCGTGTTTGTAGGTCCTTCTTTTCTGTTTTGGCCTTCAGTGGGGATCAATTCTGGCGAGCTGTGCTGCAAGTGCCTGCACTTGCTGGCGTATGGCCTGCCTGCATTTTGATGGCTTTGACTTTGGGAAAGATTTTTTCTTTTTTTTTTTTTTATTATTTTAAGTGTTCATGCCATGTCCCTCATATCTTGCCCCCTAAGTTGTGTCTTCCTCCTTGACTTTTTCCCCTGCTTTTGCAACATCTGTGAGCTTAGGTTTGGCACCTTTCGGTCCTTTGCAATGCAGCTGATTTCCTCACAGCCTATTTTTTGACGAGACGATAAGTCCCGATTTTCTGTTTTTTTCAACTGCATTTCATTTGAACCTATCACTTTTCCAGAGTGTTTGTAAGCCTTTCTTTTGGGATCCGCAAGATCCCTTTTCCCTTCCCGAAAGGAAATTTCATTTCCTTTCGGGAAGGGAAAAGGAATCTTGCGATTTCAATGGGCACCAATAGAGGAATCTTTGGTGCATGTCCCTGCACTTGATGGCAGGCCATGCCTTTTGATGGCTTTGACTTTGGGAAAGATTTTTTTCTTTTTTTGGTTGTTTTCTGAAGGGTTCATGCCATGTCCCTCACATCTTGACCCCTAAGTTGTGTCTTCCTCCTTGACTTTTTCCCCTGCTTTTGCAACATCTGTGAGCTTAGTTTTGGCATCTTTTGGTCCTTTGCACTGCACATGATATACTGTCAGGCCATTTTCTTAGAGTCACTAAATTTCCCAAATTTTGTTTTTTTCTCCTCCAATTGCAATTCCTTTGATGTTGACTCCTTTCCGGCGTGTTTGTATGTCCTTCTTTTCGTTTTTGGCCTTCAGTGGGGATCAATTTTGGCAAGCTTTGCTGCATGTGCCTGCCCTTGGTGGCGTATGGCCTGCCTGCATTTTGATGGCTTTGACTTTGGGAAAGATTTTTTCTTTTTTTTTTCTTTTTTATTTTAAGTATTCATGCCATGTCCCTCACATCTTGCCCCCTTAGTTGTGTCTTCCTCCTTGACTTTTTCCCCTGCTTTTGCAACATCTGTGAGCTTAGTTTTGGCACCTTTTGATCCTTTGCAATGCAGCTGATTTCCTCACAGCCTATTTTTTGAAGAGACTAAAATTCCAGATTTTCTGCTTTTTTCAATTGCATTTCATTTGATCCTATTTCATTTCCAGAGTGTTTGTAAGCCTATCTTTTGGGATTCGCAAGATTCCTTTTCCCTTCCCGAAAGGAAATTTCATTTCCTTTCGGGAAGGGAAAAGGAATCTTGCGATTTCAATGGGCACCAATAGAGGAATCTTTGGTGCATGTCCCTGCACTTGATGGCAGGCCATGCCTTTTGATGGCTTTGACTTTGGGAAAGATTTTTTTCTTTTTTTGGTTGTTTTCTGAAGTGTTCATGCCATGTCCCTCATATCTTGCCCCCTAAGTTGTGTCTTCCTCCTTGACTTTTTCCCCTGCTTTTGCAACATTTGTTAGCTTAGTTTTGGCACCTTTTGGTCCTTTGCAATGCACCTGATAAAACCCCAGGCCATTTTCTTAGAGTCACTAAATTTCCCAAATTTTCATTTTTCTCCTCCAATTGCAATTCCTTTGATGTTGACTCCTTTCCAGCCTGTTTGTAGGTCCTTCTTTTCTGTATTGGCCTTCAGTGGGGATCAATTTTGGCAAGCTTTGCTGCATGTGCCTGCACTTGGTGGCGTAAGGCCTGCCGGCATTTTGATGGCTTTGACTTTGGGAAATATTTTTTCTTTTTTTTTTTTTTATTATTTTAAGTATTCATGCCATGTCCCTCACATCTTGCCCCCTAAGTTCTGTCTTCCTCCTTGACTTTTTCCCCTGCTTTTGCAACATCTGTGAGCTTAGTTTTGGCATCTTTGGTCCTTTGCACTGCACATGATATACTGCCAGGCCATTTTCTTAGAGTCACTAAATTTCCCAAATTTTCTTTTTTTCTCCTCCAATTGCAATTCCTTTGATGTTGACTCCTTTCCAGCGTGTTTGTAGGACCTTCTTTTCTGTTTTGGCCTTCAGTGGGGATCAATTTTGGCAAGCTTTGCTGCAAGTGCCTGCCCTTGGTGGCGTATGGCCTGCCTGCATTTTGATGGCTTTGACTTCGGGAAAGATTTTTTCTTTTTTTTTTCTTTTTTGTTTTAAGTATTCGTGCCATGTCCCTCACATCTTGCCCCCTAAAATGTGTCTTCCTCCTTGACTTTTTCCCCTGCTTTTGCAACATCTGTGAGCTTAATTTTGGAATCTTTGGTCCTTTGCACTGCACATGACATACTGCCAGGCCATTTTCTTAGAGTCACTAAATTTCCCTAATTTTCTTTTTTTCTCCTCCAATTGCAATTCCTTTGATGTTGACTCATTTCCGGCGTGTTTGTAGGTCCTTTTTTCTGTTTTGGCCTTCAGTGGGGATCAATTTTGGCAAGCTTTGCTGCATGTGCCTGCCCTTGGTGGCGTATGGCCTGCCTGCATTTTGATGGCTTTGACTTTGGGAAAGATTTTTTCTTTTTTTTTTTTTTTATTATTTTAAGTATTCATGCCATGTCCCTCATATCTTGCCCCCTAAGTTGTGTCTTCCTCCTTGACTTTTTTCCCTGCTTTTGCAACATCTGTGAGCTTAGTTTTGGCACCTTTTGGTCCTTTGCAATGCAGCTGATTTCCTCACAGCCTATTTTGTGAAGAGACTAAAATTCCCAATTTTCTGCTTTTTTCAATTGCATTTCATTTGATACTATCTCCTTTCCAGAGTGTTTGTAAGCCTTTCTTTTGGGATCCGCAAGATTCCTTTTCCCTTCCCGAAAGGAAATTTCATTTCCTTTCGGGAAGGGAAAAGGAATCTTGCGATTTCAATGGGCACCAATAGAGGAATCTTTGGTGCATGTCCCTGCACTTGATGGCAGGCCATGCCTTTTGATGGCTTTGACTTTGGGAAAGATTTTTTTCTTTTTTTGGTTGTTTTCTGAAGGGTTCATGCCATGTCCCTCATATCTTGCCCCCTAAGTTGTGTCTTCCTCCTTGACTTTTTCCCCTGCTTTTGCAACATCTGTGAGCTTAGTTTTGGCATCTTTGGTCCTTTGCACTGCACATGATATACTGCCAGGCCATTTTCATAGAGTCACTAAATTTCACAAATTTTTTTTTTTTCTCCTCCAATTGCAATTCCTTTGATGTTGACTCCTTTCCAGCCTCTTTGTAGGTCCTTCTTCTCTGTTTTGGCATTCAGTGGGGATCAATTTTGGCAAGCTTTGCTGCATGTGCCTGCCCTTGGTGGCGTATGGCCTGCCTGCATTTTGATGGCTTTGACTTTGGGAAAGATTTCTTCTATTTTTTTTTCTTTTTTGTTTTAAGTATTCGTGCCATGTCCCTCACATCTTGCCCCCTAAAATGTGTCTTCCTCCTTGACTTTTTCCCCTGCTTTTGCAACATCTGTGAGCTAAATTTTGGCATCTTTGGTCCTTTGCACTGCACATGACATACTGCCAGGCCATTTTCTTAGAGTCACTAAATTTCCCAAATTTTATTTTTTTCTCCTCCAATTGCAATTCCTTTGATGTTGACTCCTTTCCGGCGTGTTTGTAGGTCCTTCTTCTCTGTTTTGGCCTTCAGTGGGGATCAATTTTGGCAAGCTTTGCTGCATGTGCCTGCCCTTGGTGGCGTATGGCCTGCCTGCATTTTGATGGCTTTGACTTTGGGAAAGATTTTTTCTTTTTTTTTTTTTTTATTATTTTAAGTATTCATGCCATGTCCCTCATATCTTGCCCCCTAAGTTGTGTCTTCCTCCTTGACTTTTTTCCCTGCTTTTGCAACATCTGTGAGCTTAGTTTTGCCACATTTTGGTCCTTTGCAATGCAGCTGATTTCCTCACAGCCTATTTTTTGAAGAGGCTAAAATTCCCAATTTTCTGCTTTTTTCAATTGCATTTCATTTGATACTATCTCCTTTCCAGAGTGTTTGTAAGCCTTTCTTTTGGGATTCGCAAGATTCCTTTTCCCTTCCCGAAAGGAAATTTCATTTCCTTTCGGGAAGGGAAAAGGAATCTTGCGATTTCAATGGGCACCAATAGAGGAATCTTTGGTGCATGTCCCTGCACTTGATGGCAGGCCATGCCTTTTGATGGCTTTGACTTTGGGAAAGATTTTTTTCTTTTTTTGGTTGTTTTCTGAAGTGTTCATGCCATGTCCCTCATATCTTGCCCCCTAAGTTCTGTCTTCCTCCTTGACTTTTTCCCCTGCTTTTGCAACATCTGTGAGCTTAGTTTTGGCATCTTTGATCCTTTGCACTGCACATGATATACTGCCAGGCCATTTTCATAGAGTCACTAAATTTCCCAAATTTTTTTTTTTTTCTCCTCCAATTGCAATTCCTTTGATGTTGACTCCTTTCCAGCCTGTTTGTAGGTCCTTCTTTTCTGTTTTGGCTTCAGTGGGGATCAATTTTGGCAAGCTTTGCTGCATGTGCCTGCCCTTGGTGGCGTAAGGCCTGCCTGCATTTTGATGGCTTTGACTTTGGGAAAGATTTTTTCTATTTTTTTTTTGGTTGTTTTAAGTGTTCCTGCCATGTCGTTCATATCTTGCCCCCTAAGTTGTGTCTTCCTCCTTGACTTTTTCCCCTGCTTTAGCAACATCTGTGAGCTGAGTTTTGGCACCTTTTGGTCCTTTGCACTGCACCTGATAAAACCCCAGGCCATTTTCTAAGAGTCACTAAATTTCCCATATTTTCTTTTTTCTCCTCCAATTGCAATTCCTTTGATGTTGACTCCTTTCCAGCGTGTTTGCACGTCCTTCTTTTCTGTTTTGGCCTTCAGTGGGGGATCAATTTTGGCAAGCTTTGCTGCATGTGCCTGCCCTTGGTGGCGTATGGCCTGCCTGCATTTTGATGGCTTTGACTTTGGGAAAGATTTTTTCTTTTTTTTTTTTTTTCATTATTTTATTATTCATGCCATGTCCCTCATATCTTGCCCCCTAAGTTCTGTCTTCCTCCTTGACTTTTTCCCCTGCTTTTGCAACATCTGTTAGCTTAGTTTTTGCATCTTTTGGTCCTTTGCACTGCACCTGATATAAACCCAGGCCATTTTCTTAGAGTCACTAAATTTCCCGAATTTTCTTTTTTCTCCTCCAATTGCAATTCCTTTGATGTTGACTCCTTTCCAGCGTGTTTGTAGGTCCTTCTTTTCGTTTTGGCCTACAGTGGGGATCAATTTCGGCAAACTTTGCTGCATGTGCCTGCCCTTGCTGGCGTATGGCCTGCCTGCATTTTGATGGCTTTGACTTTGGGAAAGATTTTTTCTTTTTTTTTATTTATTATTTTAGAGTATTCATGCCATGTCACTCATATCTTGCCCCCTAAGTTGTGTCTTCCTCCTTGACTTTTTCCCCTGCTTTTGCAACATCTGTGAGCTAAGTTTTGGCACCTTTTGGTCCTTTGCAATGCAGCTGATTTCCTCACAGCCTATTTTTTGAAGAGTCTAAAATTCCAGATTTTCTGCTTTTTTCAATTGCATTTCATTTGAACCTATCTCCTTTCCAGAGTGTTTGTAAGCCTTTCTTTTGGGATTCACAAGATTCCTTTTCCCTTCCCGAAAGGAAATTTCATTTCCTTTCGGGAAGGGAAAAGGAATCTTGCGATTTCAATGGGGACCAATAGAGGAATCTTTGGTGCATGTCCCTGCACTTGATGGCAGGCCATGCCTTTTGATGACTTTGACTTTGGGAAAGATTTTTTCTTTTTTTGGTTGTTTTCTGAAGGGTTCATGCCATGTCCCTCATATCTTGCCCCCTAAGTTGTGTCTTCCTCCTTGACTTTTTCCCCTGCATTTGCAACATCTGTGAGCTTAGTTTTGGCACCTTTTGGTCCTTTGCACTGCACCTGATAAAACCTTGGGCAATTTTCTTAGAGTCACTAAATTTCCCAAATTTTCATTTTTCTGCTGCAATTGCAATTCCTTTGATGTTGTGTCCATTCCAGCGTGTTTGTAGGTCCTTCTTTTCTCTTTTGGCCATCAGTGGGGATCAATTTTTGCAAGCTTTGCTGCATGTGCCTGCCCTTGGTGGCGTATGGCCTGCCTGCATATTGATGGCTTTTACTTCGGGAAAGATTTTTTCTTTTTTTTTTTTATTATTTTAAGTGTTCATGCCATGTCCCTCACATCTTGCCCCCTAAGTTGAGTCTTCCTCCTTGACTTTTTCCCCTGCTTTTGCAACATCTGTGAGCTTAGTTTTGGCACCTTTTGGTCCTTTGCACTGCACCTGATAATACCACGGGCCATTTTCTTAGAGTCACTAAATTTCCCAAATTTTCTTTTTACTCCTGCAATTGCAATTCCTTTGATGTTGTCTCCATTCCAGCGTGTTTGTAGGTCCTTTTTTCTGTTTTGGCCTTCAGTGGGGATCAATTCTGCCGAGCTTTGCTGCAAGTGCCTGCCCTTGGTGGCGTATGGCCTGCCTGCATTTTGATGGCTTTGACTTTGGGAAAGATTTTTTTCTTTTTTTTTTTTTTATTATTTTAAGTATTCATGCCATGTCCCTCACATCTTGCCCCCTAAGTTGTGTCTTCCTCCTTGACTTTTTCCCCTGCTTTTGCAACATCTGTGAGCTTAGGTTTGTCACCTTTCGGTCCTTTGCAATGCAGCTGATTTCCTCACAGCCTATTTTTTGAAGAGACGATAAGTCCCGATTTTCTGCTTTTTTCAATTGCATTTCATTTGAACCTATCACTTTTCCAGAGTGTTTGTAAGCCTTTCTTTTGGGATCCGCAAGATCCCTTTTCCCTTCCCGAAAGGAAATTTCATTTCCTTTCGGGAAGGGAAAAGGAATCTTGCGATTTCAATGGGGACCAATAGAGGAATCTTTGGTGCATGTCCCTGCACTTGATGGCAGGCCATGCCTTTTGATGGCTTTGACTTTGGGAAAGATTTTTTTCTTTTTTGGTTGTTTTCTGAAGTGTTCATGCCATGTCCCTCATATCTTGCCCCCTAAGTTCTGTCTTCCTCCTTGACTTTTTCCCCTGCTTTTGCAACATCTGTGAGCCTAGTTTTGCCATCTTTGGTCCTTTGCACTGCACATGATATACTGCCAGGCCATTTTCTTAGAGTCACTAAATTTCCCAAATTTTCTTTTTTTCTCCTCCAATTGCAATTCCTTTGATGTTGTCTCCATTCCAGCGTGTTTGTAGGTCCTCCTTTTCTGTTTTGGCCTTCAGTGGGGATCAATATTGGCAAGCTTTGCTGCATGTGCCTGCCCTTGCTGGCATATGGACTGCCTGCATTTTGATGGCTTTGACTTTTGGAAAGATTTTTTCTTTTTTTTTTTTTTATTATTTTAAGTATTCATGCCATGTCCCTCATATCTTGCCCCCTAAGTTGTGTCTTCCTCCTTGACTTTTTCCCCTGCTTTTGCAACATCTGTGAGCTTAGTTTTGGCATCTTTGGTCCTTTGCACTGCACATGATATACTGCCAGGCCATTTTCTTAGAGTCACTAAATTTCCCTAATTTTCTTTTTTTCTCCTCCAATTGCAATTCCTTTGATGTTGACTCCTTTCCAGCGTGTTTGTAGGTCCTTCTTTTCTGTTTTGGCCTTCAGTGGGGATCAATTTTGGCAAGCTTTCCTGCATGTGCCTGCCCTTGGTGGCGTATGGCCTGCCTGCATTTTGATGGCTTTGACTTTGGGAAAGATTTTTTCTATTTTTTTTTTGTTTGTTTTAAGTGTTCCTGCCATGTCGTTCATATCTTGCCCCCTAAGTTCTGTCTTCCTCCTTGACTTTTTCCCCTGCTTTAGCAACATCTGTGAGCTGAGTTTTGGCACCTTTTGGTCCTTTGCACTGCACCTGATAAAACCCCAGGCCATTTTCTAAGAGTCACTAAATTTCCAAAAGTTTCTTTTTTTCTCCTCCAATTGCAATTCCTTTGATGTTGTCTACATTCCAGCGTGTTTGCACGTCCTTCTTTTCTGTTTTGGCCTTCAGTGGGGATCAATTTTGGCAAGCTTTGCTGCATGTGCCTGCCCTTGGGTGGCGTATGGCCTGCCTGCATTTTGATGGCTTTGACTTTGGGAAAGATTTTTTCTTTTTTTTTTTTTTTTATTATTTTATTATTCATGCCATGTCCCTCATATCTTGCCCCCTAAGTTGTGTCTTCCTCCTTGACTTTTTCCCCTGCTTTTGCAACATCTGTGAGCTTAGTTTTTGCATCTTTTGGTCCTTTGCACTGCACCTGATATAAACCCAGGCCATTTTCTTAGAGTCACTAAATTTCCCAAATTTTCTTTTTTCTCCTCCAATTGCAATTCCTTTGATGTTGACTCCTTTCCAGCGTGTTTGTAGGTCCTTCTTTTCTGTTTTGGCCTACAGTGGGGATCAATTTCGGCAAACTTTGCTGCATGTGTCTGCACTTGCTGGCGTATGGCGTGCCTGCATTTTGATGGCTTTGACTTTGGGAAAGATTTTTTCTTTTTTTTTATTTATTATTTTAGAGTATTCATGCCATGTCCCTCATCTCTTGCCCCCCTAAGTTGTGTCTTCCTCCTTGACTTTTTCCCCTGCTTTTGCAACATCTGTGAGCTTACTTTTGGCACCTTTTGTTCCTTTGCAATGCAGCTGATTTCCTCACAGCCTATTATTTGAAGAGTCTAAAATTCCAGATTTTCTGATTTTTCAATTGCATTTCATTTGAACCTATCTCCTTTCCAGAGTGTTTGTAAGCCTTTCTTTTGGGATTCACAAGATTCCTTTTCCCTTCCCGAAAGGAAATTTCCTTTCGGGAAGGGAAAAGGAATCTAGCGATGTCAATGGGGACCAATAGAGGAATCTTTGGTGCATGTCCCTGCACTTGATGGCAGGCCATGCCTTTTGATGGCTTTGACTTTGGGAAAGATTTTTTCTTTTTTGGTTGTTTTCTGAAGGGTTCAATGCCATGTCCCTCACATCTTGCCCCCTAAGTTGAGTCTTCCTCCTTGACTTTTTCCCCTGCTTTTGCAACATCTGTGAGCTTAGTTTTGGCACCTTTTGGTCCTTTGCACTGCACCTGATATAAACCCCAGGCCATTTTCTTATAGAGTCAGTAATTTCCCAAATTTTCTTTTTTTCTCCTCCAATTGCAATTCCTTTGATGTTGACTCCTTTCCAGCCTGTTTGTAGGTCCTTCTTTTCTGTTTTGGCCTTCAGTGGGGATCAATTTTGGCAAGCTTTGCTGCATGTGCCTGCCCTTGGTGGCGTATGGCCTGCCTGCATTTTGATGGCTTTGACTTTGGGAAAGATTTTTTCTTTTTTTTTATTTTTTATTATTTTAAGTATTCATGCCATGTCCCTCATATCTGGCCCCCTAAGTTGTGTCTTCCTCCTTGACTTTTTTCCCTGCTTTTGCAACCTCTGTGAGCTTAGTTTTGGCACCTTTTGGTCCTTTGCAATGCAGCTGATTTCCTCACAGCCTATTTTTTGAAGAGACTAAA